>PVJI01001370.1:134156-184850 GCA_004026765.1 Micronycteris hirsuta
GAGCTCGGCGCCAGAAGGCGGTAATGAGGGCAGCGAGTGGGCGGTTTGCATCGGTTTCAGCTCCTTGGGAGGCGAGCTGCAGGTCTGAAGCCGGCGCGGTGGGACGGAAGGTGGTGGCAGCGTGAAGGGCCCACCTGGGGCTGGCGGGGGGCTGGGGGTTTCAGAGGAGGGGGACCCCCGAGAAGGTGCACGATTATGCAGGCACCCGGTCCCCCAAGGAAGGCAGGGTGCAGGATGGCAACGGTTGCTCAGGAACTTGGTCCCGGCCGCCCCCGCCCCGGGAGGCCCCCCGCTCCAGCTCACCTGGTAGTGGGCCCAGCAGGCCTCCCAGACCCGCAGTGCCTCAGCCTCGGGGAACTCGCGCTTGAAACAGAGCAGCAGCCAGCGGTGGCAGAAGAGCATCTGCAGGCCATCCTCGCCCAGCGAGACCAGGTGCTGGTAGAAGCGTGGGTGCATCAGCCGCAGCAGCTCCCGCAGGTACAGCTGCGGGAAGCAGGCCCAGTCAGCCCCTGGGCCAGTGCTGCTGCCCCAGGCCACCCCACCCCAGGACACCACCCACGTGCCGTGCACCGGGCCACGCAGTGCTGCGTGTCTGCACCTGCTCACCTCCTTCTCCCGCCGGACCCCAACCCACACCCGTCTTTGCCGGTTTATCCCAGATTGGAGACTGTGCCGTGGCCCAGGGCAGGCGGAGTGTAATGAGAGCTCTGTGCTAGGAAGACCCCCAGGCTGCAGCCACCCTGGGGGGGCTGATTCTAACACCCTCTCCTTCCTGGGAACCTAGGGCCGACCACCTTCCACTCAGATCTTGAAATCCCATTGTTTCTTGGGGCGACACAGAGCAGGGAGGGAACGGCTCTGACGTCCATTACACTCCATTCCTGCACTTAAGGTCCCCACCCAGTGACACGGGACGAGATCGTGGCGTCTGTGGCAGCGCCTGGCTGGGGCCACCGACTTCACCAGCGCCACTGGAAAATCAATCTCCAGTGGCTAACGAGTCACAGGGCCTGTGCTTTGCAAGTGTATTGGGGGCGAGTGGCGTCAGACCCGGTAATTGGCTTCCCCGGTACCGCGGAAACCTGACATCACGCAGATGAGGAGAGGGGAGCTGGCTGGGCTGCCATCGCCCGGTCTCAGGATCACAGCTGCGGGGCTTGGGGGCGGGGGCTCAGTGACTCACTGGCCCCTTCCCACACAAGCAGCCCTTTGTCCTGCTCGCTGGAGACAGGAACAGGGGGTGCAGGCCCTTTGTAGGAACTGATCCTGCGGGTCCATCCTCACTGGCCACTTTCTCCAACCCAGGGCCCACAGCAGGGTCAAGCTCATGAATGTGACTGACCCCTCCCAGACGCCCCCGAGCCCCCCACCCAGGAGCCCCTCACTGTCCCGTCCACACCTCCCTGCTCCTGGCCGCCTCGGCCCTGATCCTCTGCTGTGTTTGCTCTCCCGTCCGCAGAGTTCAGCGACCCCAGCGGGCACTCTACGGGACGCGCTCTAGCCACGGCACCCGGGCCCCACTGCTTGTGATACCTGTGGTCCAACGTGACCTGGCCACACAGGGCCACTGCCCACACAGGGCCACTGCCCAGGACACGCTGGGCAGCCAAGTCTCAGCAGCGTCCAGGGCCTGACCCCTGTGCAGTGCAGTCCTTACTTCCCATCCGTAACCCCCCACCCCACCCCCTCCAGCACCAGCATCCTCCCCTCCCTGTCCGCTCTCTCCACAACTGGCCAGTCACGACCGCATCCCAGTGCCTGCCAGCTGGCCGGGACTCGGAACCCGCAGGTGCCTTTTCCGGCTTTGCCTGCCCCCCGCCCCGAGCACTCAGTGCTGCCTGGCCTGTGTGGGTCACAGGAGGCCGTGGAGCAAGGAGCAGTGCCTGGGCTCTGCAGGAAAGGCCGGTGCCCTTGGGAGGAGTATGTGACCACTGTCCAGTGGGCCTCAGGGTGGTTTCAGGAGTCCTTCCCCTCCGGTTCCCACTCAGGAGCCCTGCCTGTGTTGTTCCCCCGCAGGCAGCAGCCTGGATGCACCTCAGGACCTGGGTGACAGAGCTCAGGCCAGGGCGGTGGGCTCTCCCTCCCCGCCCTGTTGAAGAAGACCCCAGGCTGGGATGCCGTGTGCAGGAGGTGAGAGCCACGGGGAGGGCCCCGCGCCACCCGACCTCTGAGCCTGCCGGGACTGTCGGGTGGGGATACAAGCAGACACCCTAGGACCGGGGAGCAGCATGCGGCCCTTTCCCAGAGGCCCCGGGCTAAGCCCCCCGCACTCCATCGACAGCGCCCACCCTGGCTTTCCTGCGGACCCGCAGCAGCCACGCCACACGCAGCCACCAAGGGCAGCCTCACCAGCTGCTTCTCCATGTCCTCGTCCCGAGGAGAGCTGACGAAGATCGTGTTCTGCATCAAGCCCACAAAGCACCAGAAGGTGTCCGACTCGTCCAGGACCTCGGCCAGGATGGGCGCCACCAGGTCCGACATGCCTTGAGAGTAGCCGATGGCCGGGTTGTACACTGCGTAGTTCAACAGGATCCTCCTGGGAGTGCGGCCCGGAGAGCAGGTGGTCAGTGAGGGTGGCCACGTCATACCCACCCCTGCTGTCCTGACAGCGAGCGGCATGTCCCCCAGGGCCAGCAGAACCCCAGGCTGCCCGAACCCCTGTCCTTCGCCTTGACCCCAAGGGCACCGTCTCCAAGCCTAGGGAAGGGCCATGGCCTGCAATTAGCCACTCACCAGGCCTCGAGTGAGTGGGGGTAAGGGAGTATGGGGCTGATTTTCTTAATGGCCGACTGCCTGTGACAAAGGGGGGGTCGGCAGGCACATTTTTATGGGCTGCTAATTTCGTGCAGTTAGTTGTCAGGCAGCAGCAGAATGTCAAAGATGCCAGCCCTGGGCCCTGTGTGGCTTCATCGCCCGGAGGACCACCCACTGGGAGACACGCAGGCAGGCTCTGCCGTGGTTCATGTGAGCCGAGCAAGGCCAAGCAAGGCCAAGCAAGGCCTGGGTGGACGCCCAGGGGCTGGTGGCTTGCTGGCACCCTTGGGAGAGACCTGGGGGCTTCTCTGGGACACGACCACCACAGAGGCTGAGTGAAGCTGGCTAAAGTAGCTAAAGATTCTCTGCTTCTGGGGTGACTGTAGGAACCCCTGCTCCACTCAGGAGCTGCAGACGCTCATCCACGTCCCCAAGGGTCACCCAAGGCCAGAGGGGTAAGGCGGGTACCTCATGCTCTCCACGTTTGGGTTGCCTTCGCCTCGGAAGAACTGGTTGCTCCGATCCGTCCGGACCACGTCCTTGTCCACGGTGAACTGCACGTCCCGCCAGAACGCCCTGTGCTCCTCGGGGGTCATGGAGAGCCTGGCGCCACACCCAGCGCCCACCGAGGTCAGCCAGTGGCGTGTGCACTTCCTCCCTCCTTGCCCTACCCTGGATGGGAACTGGGGACCCTCCGTCTCCTCTCCCTGCTGGCTGGGGGTTGGGGGGGAAGTCCCCAAGGTGGTGCCCAGCAAGGCCCAGGCCCCATGGGAGGGGAGCTGAGCACAGCCCAGGGATCTCCCAGGCCCAGACGGCCCCTGAGCCGCCGGCCCCCAACCCTTCGCCACCGCAGCGCCTAGTTAAGTCTGTTGAAAAGAATGCTAAAACTGTGACTTGTGAGCTAAAGGGAGCCAGGGATAATGACCGCAATCACGGTCTGGGGAGAACGTTCTCGAAAGAGACGACGGGGGCGGGTCACAGAACACATCGACGTCCTCACATTGCCCTTCCAAGTGCCCCTTCTCCCGCGTCCGGGCGGCCACCTTTTCTGCTGGATCTCGGCATATTCCTTCCGCTTCTGCGCCCGCAGCGCCTCTCGCTCCTCCGACGTGGACTCGTGGCTGTAATACCGCAGCAGGAAGGGCCAGACCTCCCCCCGGATTGACACATCAATGCCGCCGAAGAAAATGGCCTGGAGGAAGCGGCCGCGGTTGGGGAGGGGCCAACGGAGGGCCGCGCAGAGCGCCCCCAGATCCCGGGAGGGCCGCGTTTTCGTGGCTTGGCTGCGCCTTCTGACAACTGATGCCTTGATTCAGCGGCCGCAATTTGCACTTGTTTGGAAGGGGAAAGTGCGGGCCCTCCATTCCCATACAGGACACAGCCAGGCTCATTTCAATGTCAATGCCCCCCCGGGGTGGCGCTCGGGGGAACGTGTGGTTCTCACGTCACGGCCTAATCCGCGGGTTTGGAGGGGCTGCATTTCACCGCGCGCCCCTCCAAACAGGCGGAGGCGGGACCCCCGCACCCCACGAAGGCGGCTGGGATCGCTGCCTCGGGCGTGCTGCGTCCGCGAGGGGACCCGCCCCGCCCCGCCCCGCGGGGGTGGCCCCGCCCCCGGGCCGGGCCCCGCCCCGCCCCCACCTTGCGCAGCTTGTACTCTTCCTCCACCTGGCCCAGCTCGTTCAGGTGCCGCAGCCAGGCGGAGACGTCCAGCCTGCGGTGCATGCTCTCCTCGGGGTGCGTCTCGGAGGAGGGCAGTTTGGGGCGCCGGATGGAGAACTTCATGCACGTCTTCTCGTCGGCGACCTGCTGGACAGGAGGACAGCGGAGAGAGGAGTGAGCGCGCCGCCACAGGAGTCGAGGCCCGCGATGCGCTTGGGGGCGCCGGGAAAGCCGCTCCCTCTCTCCTGAAGGGAGAGGGGCCTCTCCCCTGCATACGAACCCCTGAGTGGCAGCCGTAATCACACGCAATTAAAATTAAAATACCTTCATCTTGCACACGTTGCTTCGCCCGCCCCTGCGCGGCTCCCCGGCTGGCTCCCACCCACCGCCTGCCCCCGCGCCCCACTCTCCCTCGACCCCCAGCCGCAAAATGGAATTAATGCCTCGTTGGGCCCAACTTCCCTCTGTCTCTGCCGGAAGGGCCTGCAATAAATTATACGTGATTGGCCGCGTACAAAGGGGTCGCTGTTCTGCGGGCGGGGAGCCCGCCTGTCAGGCTGTCTCCATGGGCAGTCACGAATCCAGGGCAAAACTGCAGCTGACATTTAATTCAGAAATCAAAGGTTGCTCGGCGTAGGGGAAAAGCCGGGCTACTGTAATAAGGGAAGCCAGCAGGAGGCTCGGTGGGAAGGAAGGGGGGTTTTCCAGTCCGCCCCATTTCTAATAAGCACATACAGCATCTTAAACAGATCATTAAAGAGCGCTTATTACATTTGTATGGAGACTGAGCAAAATATGGCGGGAAGCCTTGTCAAAACAGGACTTTTGGAGTGCAGAGCGCCGGTGTCACGGGCAGCCCTGGGCACTTGTTTCAAACCCAGAGCTGCCGCCCGATCGGCCACCGGCGCCCTGGGCCACAGCCCGCCAGGCCTCGGGTGGAAGCAGGGCGGCGCCAGGCACCGTGGACCCTGACGGAGGGAGGCGGGAGGGGGCCCAGCGGCCAGGGGTCTCCCCCGGCCTCCCCGCGGCGGCTACCTGATCCCTGAGGCGGGTCTCGGCACAGTACTTCCACTGCTGGAACACGTCCGCCAGCTTGTCCAGGCCGCCGTGGTGGAAGTGGAGCACCTTGTACTGACTCTCCCGGCTGGCGACCACCAGCTGGCCGCTGGTGCAGGCCTCGTCACTGAGCGGCCATCGCAGGGGGAGGAGAAGGGATGGGCGTGTAAACACGGGCTTTTATTTCCAAGTAGAATCAGAGGCCACTATCACTGACCTCGGAGGCAGGAAACAGGAAGTCCCTGTGGAGTTTGGCTGCTGGCCCGAGAGGGGGGCCGAGTTACGGCGCAGCAGAAGCCAGCACCCCCTTTGCTGAGGACGGCAAAATAGCTCGCTCCCTCCTAGGGAGGCAGGGACACAGGGCTGTCCTCGTTTGCTCCCCAGGAGATGGGCCAGAAGGACTCGTGTGCAGTCCTTTCTCTCCGGGAGTGGGGGGTGGGGCGGGGTACATTCTGGAATCAGAGTTTGAATCCAGGCGGGCAGCAGCCAGCCAGCCAGCCTCCTCCCAGGGCTTCCTCCAGCAGGCCTGGGTGGTGCTCTGGGGAACCTCCTGGGACATCACCACGGGCCACCAGGGCCACCAGCCGACCTTGGCGGCCCTGCCCTGAGAGGCCGGAGTGTGGCTCTGGGTCTGTGAACCCTCTCGGGTGACATTCCTGCGTCTTCTGAAGGTCTGTGGTTGGTGCCATCTTGTGGCAGGGCCGCCCTGCCTCTTGGGAGGGATCTGAGGAGGCTGCTGGCCGGACAGTCACAGGGAGGGTCCATCCATGAGAGAAGAACGGGCGCCTCCCTCCAGAAAGCCCAGACCAGCGAGGTGGGCAGTGGGGGCAGCCTGAAGCTACCCGTTGGGCTTGTCCCCCCACCCCTCACGCTAGGATACCAAACAAAAGCTGGCCACCACTACCCTGAAGGCGGACGGGTGAGTTTGGGGGCCACCCCCCCACTTCCTGTGGGTCCCACTGCTGATGACATCACGATGCCTGCGCTGCCCACAGGCCCACCTGCCGCCGACCGTGGGCTCTCACCTGAAGAAAAGGCGCAAGGAGCGCATGTGCCCCAGGTCCACGCGGAACACGCCGCAGATCTGCTCCAGGGCGCGCGCCCGCTGCGGCTCGTCCCAGCGTGGCGCCTGCAGGAGGCCGCTGCCGTCCGGGAACTGCAGGTGGGTGTCCACGCTGGAGGGGGAGCTGGGGGAGCAGGTCGTGGGATGGCCACCTGTCTCTCTGTCCTCGCAGCCCAGGGGCAAGGACAGGGAGGGCATGGGGGGCCATTGAAACTCGCCCGCCAGGCTCAGATGCTCACAGACACGGCCGGACGTACATGCAATAGCAGCCTCTCCAGACACCCGTGAATGAACGATGGAAGAAGGAACGCGTATGAGTCACACCCAGTGGCGTTCCCGTGTGGCCAAATCCCGTTCCGCTTCGTAACAATAAGGTCACATTGACCAGTCTTTGCTGTGTGACCTTGGGCAAGTTACCAAGCCTCTCTGAACCTTTGTTTTCTCCTTTGCGAAGTGAGGATAATAACCGGATTTTGTGTAGACGAAAGGGCTGTGGATTGGTCAGTGCTGGGCCCCCCGCCCTTGGGGCTATTTCCTGACTGTCTTAGACAGCACAGGGCTTCTGTCAGGGTGCAGACTGGCTCCCTATATCCCTGAAAAAACACTGGTTCAGTTAGAAAACATTTGGGTCATTAATACTATTCATGCTAATAGTGAACATTTATTAAACACTCAGTGCAGGCCTGGGTCAACCACTTCTCATGTGCTGTGGTCGTCCTCACAATAACCCTAGGAAATGAGTAGTGTTAGCTCCCCCACTGCACAGAAGAGGAACTGAGGCCCAGAGAGGCTGAGTAACTTCCCCAAGGTTACACAGCCAGCAGGTGGTGGAGCTGGGATTTGAACCCAAGCTTTCTGGCCCATGCCTTCACCAGCATATTTCATGGCTCCAAAGGTTGAAGTTCAGCAACACAACCCCATTTATTCTGTGTTAATAAGAAGATGTGTGAATCTGTTTAGAGCCCTGGATGCAGCATGCTTTGTTACGTGGATTCAGCCACACCACAGGCTGAGTCTAGTCTCTTGGGATTTCATGAACCGCAGTCAGAGTGAAGGCGAGCACCGACTGGGGTGGCAGCCCAGTGTCTGACGGGACAGGGCTGCTGTCCCTGTGCCTTGCTGTCCCGTCTCAGCCCAGAGCAACAGTGCCAGAGGTGACCGGCCTCAGGCCCCTCCGCCCCAGGTGGGCACCACGTCTCTGAGTGAAGCTACGCCGGGTTGTCTGAGTGCTATCCCTCACAACTCGGGGACGCCCCCAGAGGACAAAGGCCGCCTGTTGAGGACCCCAGCAGCTTCCGGAACAACACCGGACCTGGAGTGCAGGCCTGGACGGCCCTTCTTCCCACCCTGACTCGAGGAGCGGGCCAGCCACACCCTCCATCTCTGCAGGAACCAGGGCCGTCCGAGGAAAGCGACTCTGCATGGACATGGGGAGCCCAGCAGGAAGGTCTGCAGCTTAGCTGAACCACAATGGTGACTGCAGGGCAAACTCGACCCGAAAAGGCCGAGGGACTCGCCCGCCTTCCCACGGGGACCCTGACGGGGCTGTGCTGTGAGATCACTTTGTAAAGGAGGCAAGTTGCAGGTCTGCAGACAGCCCCCCAGCAGGCCGCTTTACAAGGAGTTTCACAATCTGCTTGCTGAGCAGCCAGGCCTTGGTGGCCGGGGGAGCCTGTGCTCAGCGTGTTTCCCTGCTGGCCGGCCCGTCCTGGGCTCGCCTCCAAACCCAGCTGGAGAGGGGCCCTCAAAGGGCGGCATTATTTCCAGCCTCCCACCAACCCCCACTCCCCACCATGCGCACGCACGCACCCAGCACCACCTCCAACACCAGCACGCCCTTCCCAGCCCGCTGTGTCCTGCTAACCGCCCCCCCCCGCCCCCCCGGGGCAGGCCAGGGGTTCCAGAAACCAGATCCAGGATGGAGACTCACGCAGACAGGCCTGGGCGGAAACCCCTGCTCCGCGGCCATGGCCGGGAGGACTGGTCCCTGGTCCCTGGTCCCTGGCGGGGAAGGAGCCCCAGACGGACAGAGAGAGGGAGAGACAGAAAGATGGAGAGACAGAGAGACAGAGAGAAGGCCCCCCACACCTCCCTGCAGCAACTTGCCTCCAGGCAGACGGCTGCTTAAGCCCTTTCCAGCTCCTTAGGGGGAAATTATTTGCATGAATTAATTGATTGATGAATTAATTCAAGACACCGTGTTTGGGGCTATAGCCTGGTTTCCCCAGGTTCACCCCGGAGCGAAGCTGAAGGTGCCCCAGTTCTCCGCTGCCAGGACCTGTCATGGCAGGTGACTGTGCGGCCAGCTGGGCCATCTAGGACGACACGTGTGCCCCCCAAGACCAGCTGCCATGGGGTCAGGGCCGTATCCTGGTGCCTCCCGCACCCCCGGCTCCTGGCACAAGCAGGCGTTTGAGTGAGACTCATGGCCGGGATGAAAATGTAAACGTCTGAGAATCTTGGAGTTATAGAAAAAAAAATCATAAGGAAATAAAACTTCGGGGAAATGGAAATATACGCCGTTTCCATTTTTTTTTTATCTTTTTCCACATGTGGAGCGATTTGGTGTTAGAAATATTCATATGTGCTGCATGCAATTTGGTTTGTTCATAAAATTATTATGTGTGGCGCATGAAACTTAAAAGAATGGTTTATGTAGGTAATAACTCCTGACACACTGTAAGAAAAATGCTTTGTAGCTAAAGCTAGAAGATGCGAAACTTAAAAAACGTCGCGTTTCTCAGTTTTTGTCCTTTTCTGGGGGTCACCAAAATGCAACAAAAGAAGCAAAAAAGCAAGCCAGCGCTAGTACAGAAGATGGAAAATGGAGCAGGCATGTTCTCTCCCCTTGGAACCAGCGTGGTGCCCGGCCCAGAGCCCGGCCTGGGGTCGGGGGCAGAGCCCTCGCCGCTAAGCCCATCCAGAGTCCAGAGCGCGGTCTGTCGGTGCGCTGCCGAATCTGGGCGGGCCATGTGGTGGCCATGTTGTGAGGGACATTCTGTGAGCCTCAGGATGGCCTCGAGAGGCCATGGGAGAGAGACCCAGCTGCCAGTCGGCACCAGAGCCCCCACGGACTGGACAGAGGCCCTCTCAGCCCCTCCGCCCCGCTGCCCCCGGCCGCTCCAGGAGCCTGAGCAAGCGCCCCACAGAACAGCCCGACTCGGCCGAGCGCAGCCAGGAGAGCCACCCACAGATCAAAGGTTGCTGCTTTTTTTTTTTTTTTTAAGATTTTATTTATTTATTTTTAGAGAGAGGAGAAGGGAGGGAGACAGAGAGGGAGAGAAAGAGCAATGTATGGTTGCTCCTCACATGGCCCTCACAGGGGACCTGGCCCACAACCCAGGCATGTGCCCCGACTGGGAATCGAACCGGGACCGTCTGGTTCCCAGTCCGCGCTCAATCCACTGAGCCACACCAGCCAGGCAAAGGTTGCTGCTTTAAGCTGGAACGTTCGGAGTCGCTTGTCATGCAGCAACAGACAGCTGATACACACAGGAAGTGTCTGCTTTCAGGAAAAGCTTGAGCGGGGGGTAGACACCTCCAAAATGACTGAGTTGTGGTTCTCAAGGTCAAAGAAACTTTGGGGCCAGATTTTAACATTTTCAAATAACCAAACTTATCAATTTGGACTTGTTTTCCTTCGTTCTGAGATGTGAGTCAGCTGAGCCACACCTGGACAGGACTCCAGTGGCAAGCCCCAAACCGCGTCCTTGATTAATTTGCCCGTCAATTCACTCATGCAAATGATTTCCCCCAGGGTCTGGGCTTAAGCAGAGTTCTTGCTGTCATTCCATCTCTCCCTCTCTGTCTCTCCGGAGCTCCTTCACTGCCAAGGGCCAGGGACCGGGGACTAGGGACCAATGCTCCCAGCCACAGCCTCGGAGCAGGGGTCTTCCCGTCACGAGTCTGTCCAAGGGTGTCTCTGTCCTGGATCTAGTTTCTGGAACCCCTGGTTTCTGTGCCCCACGGGGTGAGCAGGACACAGTGAGTTGGGAAGGGTATGCCGGTGTTGGAGGTGGTGCTGGGTGCGTGCGGCATGCTGGGTGGGGATTGGGGAGAGAGGATGGAAACAATGTCACCCTTTGGTGGCCCCTCATAACCGCCAGAACTTGGAAGCAGCCAAGACGCCCTTCTGTAGGCGAGCGGCGAAGCCAGCCACGGCACGCCCAGACAATGGAATATTACTCAGCGCTAAAAGGAGCTGAGCTGCCAAGCCCTGCAAAGCCACGGGAGGAATGTAAACACACATGACCAGGTGAAGGAAGCCAGCCAGGGGAGGGTGCATACTCTTGGCGGCCAACTGTCTGATGCTCTGGAAAAGGGAAAGCTATGGAGCCAGAAAAGACCAGTGTCCACAGGCATGGGGAGTGCGGAGGGTGTGCAGGGCCCTGAAACACCCCTGTGTGGCCCTGTGGTGGCGGGTCCACGTCACCCTCCGTCTGCCCAAACCCACAGCACACACATCTCCAGCGCGGACCCGGTGCCGACTCGGGGCTCCGGGCAATGGCGCCGTATCGATGAAGGTGCGTTCATTGCAGCAGATGCACCATCTGGCAGGGGAGGTGACCTGGGGGAGGCTGTGCAGGTGTGGGGACTGGGGACGGGGGTGGCGGGCGGCGTGGGAACTCGGCGCCCTCTGCTCAGTTTTGCTGTAAACCTGAAACTGCTCCAGAAGAGCAAAGTCTATTGAAGGAAAACAAAAGTGAAAGAACATATAGATGACAACGATGAATGTCTTTCATGTGAAGAAAGCGTGTAACTCAGAAAGAGGAAAATGGATGCCTGGCAGCAAAAGGGGAAAGGACAAGAAAAACAAATCCCTGGAGAGTAAACACCAATAACCAGTAAGATTTCATGTCCAGAGAAGTGAAACCAATGGAAATGGAGACCACATACCACTCTGGGGGAGGCCTATGAAGTCAGCAGTGATTTTAAACATCATAAAGTCTCATGTGGGTAAGGCTTTGGGGAAGCAAGCACTGGTGCGCCACTGACAGGACTTAGCCCGTGAGACTTCGCTGGGTGGCGATCGGGAAATAGATTGCCAAAGGCTTAAAATGCATCCCTGGCTGGTGTGGCTCAGTGGAACGAATGTGGGCTGCGAACCAAAGGGTCGCCGGTTCGATTCCCAGTCCGGGCACATGCCTGGGCTGTGGGCCAGGTCCCCAGTGGGGGCCACGTGAGAGGCAACCACACATTAATGTTTCTCTCTCTCCCTCCCTTCCCCCTCTCTAAAAAGAAATTTAAAAAATTTTTTTAAATAAATAAACTTTTTTTAAAAAAGCTTGAAATGCTTATTATACATTTTGACCCTTTACTTTCACTTCTAGGTTTTGATTCTAGGAAAATAACTGAGATGCCCGTGAAAAGTACACACACGAATTGCTGCAGGAAAAGCATCTGACAGAAGTCTCACACCGATTCATGATAAAAACGGCCAGCAGACAAGGAAGAAGGGAACCCCTCGAACTGATAAAAGCTCCCACAGACCCTCTCCAGTTCCCACGTGCTCAGTGGGGGGCGGGGGGCAGAGCGGTGTCCCTCCGCATCAGGAGAAGGCCGCTCCCCCAGGGCAGCTCCCGATGAGTCGCATCGGGCAAGCACGGGACATGGGATGCGTACAGATGGGAAAGAAGGGGTCGAACTGTCCCTCTCTGTGCGCACGATGTCACTGTTCGCAGGAGAAATCCCAGGGAATTCACAAGACGACTGCGCGCGTGAATACATGAATTTAGCCAGACGGCAGGATTAAACGTCAGTGGTATTTTTAAAGACTAACAACACACAACTGGGAAATGTGAGGAATTTTTAAAATTCCATTATAGTAGCAAAAAACAAACAAAAAAAAAACCCTACATAAAATCCTTAGAAATAAGTGTGACATGTGACATTCAAGACCTTTATATAGAAAAACACAGTTCTGGGCTGAGAGAAACGAAAGGAAGCCCGAGCGAACGGAGAGGAATACCACGCCCACGGGTCCCGGCAGCCAATGCCGGCAGGACGGCGGTCTCACCAAATGGGTCTACATATCCAACACAATCCCCATCAGAATTCCAGCAGGATGGCGGGGTGGGTAAAAATTAACAAGCTGACTCCAAAATTCATATGGAAATGCAAAATTCCTAGAGTAAACAAAGCAAATATTTTTAAAAAGGAGGAAAGTTGGAGGACTTCTTTGATTTTAAGACATTGTAAATCTTCAGTAACAAGGCAGCTGGATGTGGGTAAAAGGTAAGACTTTTAAATCAATGGAACCAAACCGACAGTCCAGAAACTGACAACTACGAACATCTGATGATCGGCAAAGATACAACAGACGAAGGACGTTTTCCACAAACGGTGTTTGAGCGACTGCGTATCTGAGCGGGAAAACTAACATCCCCTTCCCTCATGTTATCCACGAAACCGACCTGGAAGGGATCACAGACCCAGACGGGGTACCGAAGCTACAAATTCTAAAAGAATCCGTAAGAAAAAAAACTTTCGACCTTAGAAGAGGCCAAGGTTTCCTACAACAAAGAAAGCACAGACCATACAATAAATGATTAATTAACTAAGTCGGAAAAGAAAAACCCTTTTTCGGAAACACGGCATGAAGGAAACCAGAGTGCAGAGCAGGGCCCAGGGGACCTGCCCCCCACGCACTCCCGATGACGGACCCCGCGTGTCCACCGAACATGCAGGGGCTCCTCAAACTCGATGGCGTTGTTGGACAAAGCTTTCTTAGGTGCGACACTAAAAGCGTGACCCATAAAAGGAAAAAAGGGATCAGTTGGGTAATTTGGACTTCACCAAAACGAAACACTTCTGTTCTTCGAAAGGCACCGCTAAGAACACAAGAAGACGAGCCCTAGACTGGGGGAAGATGTTTGCGAAACACCTCTGACACCGAATTTGTATCCAGGGCAGAGGAAGAACACTCCAAACTCAGCAATAAGAAACCCAAGAACACAATTTAAAAACTGGCAAAAGCGTTGAAAAGACACTTCACCAAATAAGGTGGCAAACAAGCATGACCTCACTGAGTGAGAGAAATGTGAGCGGGAGCGCAAGGTGGACAAAGACCCGCGGCGCGCCGACACGTTACAAATATGATACATTTAGATATATTGTATAAATAGAAAACCACACCAAAATTATAGTAATGATAATCTTTAGATACATGACTGCACTGTGTTTTCATCTTGTCCTTTATACAGTTTCTAAAAGGAACAATGTATCATTTTGATCATCAGAGATACTAATCTAACGTTCTATACTCTTATCTTTTCTAAACAAGTCTGTATTGTAATAGTTTTCATACGGCAAAACCAACAAGGGTAATTTTCAAAAAGAAAAGGAGAAGGGGGGGTTCTGACATCCTCCGTGCCAGTCCTCCACGGGCGGCACCGTGAACCCCGTTTCGCAGCTGAGGAGACGGAGGCCCGAACCGGCCCCAGGCCGCGGCTCCGGCTCCGGGCATTTACCGTGTGCAGCTTCCAGAGGAGAGGGCAGCGACAACCGAAAGAAACAGAAACGAAGATACGGAGGAAACAAAATCCCGGTGTTAAAAACGCACCTCTCCGAGGGTGCCCTGAAACTGCCAACTCCGCCCCCGCGCCCCACCCTCGGGACACCCCGTGGGGGCAGCTTCCGTCTGCCAGCCCCCACCCTCACCAGGCGCAGGACGCGCTAGGGCTTCAAGGGACAGGAGTGGGTTCTCCCTCAGCGCTGCAGACCAGGGGGCTCCCTCCGAGGGCCTGGGGGAGGGTCCTTCCGGCCCCTCTCAGCTTCAAGGGGTGGCTGGCCAGCCTTGGGGCTCCTTGGCTTGTAGACACGTCACTTCAGTCTCTGCCTGCGTCTGCACGGGGCCCTCTTCCCTCCACGTGTGGGCGTCTGGGTCTCTGTTCTCTCTCTTTTTTTTTTTTAACATGTAGTACACGTGCTTTTATTTTTTTATTTTAAATATATTTTATTGATTATGCTATTACAGTTGTCCCACTCCCCCCTTTATTCCCCTCTGCCCCACAACCCCCCGCCATTCCGTGCCCTTTACTTCATGTCCATGGGTCATACACATAAGTCCTTTGGCTTCTACATTTCCTATACTATTCTTGACCTCCCCCTGTCTGTTTTCTACCTACTGTTTATGCTACTTATTCTCTGCACCTTCCCCGCCCCCCGGCCCTCCCACTCCCCTGTTGCTATCCCTCCATGCCTTTGCTCTCTCTTCTTTTTTTTTTTTTTTTTAAAGATTTTATTTATTTTCAAAGAGAGGGGAAGGGAAGGAGAAAGAGAGGGAGAGAAACAGCAACATATGGTTTCCTCTCACATGGCCCCTACTGGGGACCTGGCCCACAACCCAGGCATGTGCCCTGACCGAGAATCGAACCAGTGACCCCTTGGTTCGCAGCCCGCGCTCAATCCACTGAGCTACACCAGCCAGGCTGCCCTCTCTTCTTATACGGACCCCGCTCATTGGATTAGGGCCCACTTTGACCTGGAGCGGCCTTACCCTGACTGATTACGTCTGCAGAGATCTGATTTCCAAATCAGGCTGCGTGCTGAGGTTCCAGGTGGAAGTGAACTCTGGGGACATTATTTAACCCAGTGCACCCTTTACATGCCCCAGGATCTCCTCGGCAAACTGGGCACCTCACGTCCTTCCCACGCACAGGGTCCTCTCTCCGCACAGGGTCCTCTCTCAGTGCGGCTGCTTCCTCAGGGGCCTGCCCTCCGGCTACCTGCTCTGCCTCCCCACACTGACTCTTCTCCTGCCTCCGCCTCTGCTCTTCTTACCTCTGAGCCCTGCTGAGCCCTCCTGAGTGAGGGCTGGAGGACACGGGACTTCAGGGAGACCCTGTCCTGGCCTGCGTTCCCTGCACCCTGACCTGGGGGACCTCTCTGGGGCTCTGTTAAGCAGGAGGGGAGGATGGGGTGGGGCTGTGGCCTCCACCTCTGGGTCTCTGGCTCCCAGGGACAGGGGGCACCCCTCCTTCCCGGACCCCCCACCCTGGGCCCTTCCCAAGCATCTCTGCTGCCGGCCGACGGGCATGCCTTCCACAGGGACGGTCTTTGTACCCTCGCCCCACAGGGATGCGGGTGGGTGACAGGGTAGTCTCATATCTGCCCTTAACTTCTGTGCAATGGGGGTGACGTTGGCTGGGCTCCACCTCAGAGACCTCATCGGGGACTCCAATTCCAGCCGTTTCTGGAATGCGTACTAAGCTGTCGGGTCTAAGCAAAACTGCAGGCCCGGCTGCCAGAATGAACGGCGCGTGCACTCGGGGTACTAGATCAACTCGCCCGCTGGGCTGGATGCCGCCTGCTTCCCGTGGACTGTGGAGCCGAAGTCTGGGCAGCCCGGCTCTCCGAGCGCCCGGGGTGCAGTCAGTCAGCCCGGCCAGGACGCTACACCTGGGCCACGGTGCCCCTTTCACCAACAGTGTGCGCATTATACGCTTTCTGAGACCTCGAATGGAGTGGTCAGGGCAGAGGGCCCCAAGATTCCGTTAATCCAGCCCCTAAAACCCGCGGTTGCGGAGCGCGAAGGTGTCATCAGCCACGGGTGTGGGCGGACGGATGGGCCGAGCAGGACATAGATCAGAGTTCTCCGCGGCTGCAGCCTGGCGCTGCGTGGAGCGGGCACAACTCTCCGCCCGGTGGTCGGCTCGGCCACACGTCCCGAGGCCACGTGAGCTCGCGCAGGGCTAATTATGGGAGGTGTAAATCACAGGAGGAAGAGCGCAGGCACATTATTCAGGTTTATTACCCACACAATTTAGGAAAACATAACCAGGCCAACCCCGGCTTCTCTGCAGCGCGGGGAGGGCGCTGGGCGGGCGGGAACGGCCGGCCCACGGGAGGAGAGGGCGCAGCAGCCTCTGGGTGCTCTTTTTATTTTCATTGTTTTTCTGAGTCAAAGAAAATGACATCATCAGATTTTGCGTAAAACGAAGAAAAATTTTACTTGAGCAACCCGACTGCATTCATGAGTCTCGGAGCTTCCGCGTCACACGCATTTGTAACAGCGAAGCAGGTAGGTTCCGGCTGCCCTCGGAGGCTGCCGCTTCCCGCTTAACGCGATCACACGGCACCATTCATTACGGGCTGGAGACTCTGGTGCCAGGGATCATTTGTTTTTCTTTTTCCCCGAAGGCGTTTGCAAATATGCTTGGAGGCTAAGGGACGCGGCGCACATCTAATAAATAAAGCAAAATAATTAATAGCACCAGCAGCCTGGAGACCACGCCTAGCTGCTGCGGATCCAGGCCGCCGAGAGCCCGCGGCTCCGCTCCACTCCCGGCTGGCCGCGTCCTTAAACTACCTCGCCAAGAAGGCCCAGCAAAGAGAGCCTGCGAACCCAGAAGGAGCGAGAGCTGCACTGCACCTTCCCCCAGGTTTTACAGGAATTCCACAGGGACATGAAAGGCTATTTCTAAAGCAAGGTGCTCTCATTAGCTGTGTGTGCTTGGCCCGCCTCGGGCGAACCTGGGAGGCGTCGTATGACCAAGAGAAAAAAATGAGGAGCGGCCCTCGTTCTGGCCAGAGTGGGTCCCGGACAGAGGCAAGGTCCCCAGGAGCCGCCCTGGCAACTCCCTGACCCGGCAGCGAAAGCCGGAGCCGGTGGGCACATGGCAGGTTCACACCTGCCCCCGACACCGGGCTGAGATGATGAACACGGGGGTCCCCAGGGTCAGCCCCAACCCAGGGCTCCAGCCAGTCACGTGAGCCTTTGGATCGGGGAGCAGCAACCCCAACCCTGGAGAAGGAAGAGGCGGGTGGGCAGGGCGGAGAGGGAATGCCTGGGCAAGAACAGCACATGGCACCTCGGGGCGTTTGGTGGGAGGCAGCTCGGGCTGGTGCGGCCGGGTAGCCCGTGCACCAAAAAGGCGCCATGTTGCCCCTGCGTGGTTTTTCTGCAAAAAATCTGGTGTGGACAGCCAGCCCTGAATGGCCACCCTACAGTCTGATGGGCCCCCATCCCATGGGGTTTCCGGGAGCAGGAAGGGCCCCTGCCCTCCTCCTCCACATGCCTTTTTGAGAACTTCACAGCCATCGAAAAGCCCTCCCTGTCCACAGGACCAGCAGAGAGGGAGGCCAGGCTATGTAACTAGGCAACAGGAGCTGGCTGGGTGGGGACCGGCACGGACCGGTGGACGAGGCCCAGGTCCACTGTGTTTCCCCGCGAGTTTCTTACGGCCAAACACAGGACACCCTCAGGTCTGCCCGACCCCACTGTGGGCGCCGGCCCCTCCCAGCCCCTCCGGCTCCCGTGTGGCCACCACTGGTGGCAGGTGCATGGTTGGCGGGACCTCTGGGGTCCCTGATATGTCCCTTGGCTCTGCAGAAACAGAATTGTCACCACCCAGGCTGGTGGTTTCCCAATTTTCCTGGTGACATTCCCCTAGGCAATTCGAAAATGGGATGAATGCTAATAATAATTTGACTAAATTTAGGTGTTCCCCTCAGGCATCTGATTAAATTTCATCAACTCCTTCTTGGGCTTGCTGCCCAAATTCGCTTTTTCTCTCGGCTTCACAGCGAGGGCTCTGACCATCAAGGGGCCCACGAACTCCGGCAGACAGGATGGTTCGTCCCTTCCCAGAGGGACAAGAAAATGGGAAGAGGCTTACAGGGGCCGAGTGACCGAGGTCCGTCCAGAAGAGAAGCACGTGATCACAAAAGCACCTTAGAGATGAAGGGCCACTTGGTGCATTGTCCTAACGAGGACATGGAGGCGCAGACAGTGAGGGGGCTGCTGAGAAGCACAGCGGAGGGAGGGAGGGCGGGGTTGGAAGCCAGGACCTTTGGGGTTCTGAGCTCTGGGCGTGGTGGTGCTCCGGGGCACGGTCCCACACTCAGCCGGTCCGGTCAGGTCCAGTCCAGTTTGTGCACCACCTTGGGAGCCCCTGCGGTGGACAGGCCGGTCCTGAAGAGCCACTCCAACATGCCACCTGGGACGTGCAGAGTGCCCTCCTGGGACTGCCCAAACCTGTGCTGGCCCGTCACCCTCGGTCCCTGCAGGCTGGGAGGGGAGCCGGGAGTGACACAGGACTCACACCCTGGGCTTAGTGAGGATGTCAAGGTAGCAAGACGGCTAGTCACCAGCCTGGGGAGGATGGGCTTGGAAAGGCTCTCCTGCCTACCAGCCGGGCTCAGCGTCCCACTCGGAGCTCTCGGACCTCCTGACTGCCACGCGACTGTCCGGCCTCAGGGCTGGCGGAAGGGATGGAGACGCCAGAGCCCCATGCTGGTGGATCCCGGGGGAGGGTGCATCTCCTGCCCCCTGGTGTCCATGAACACGGCTCCAGCGGGGGTGGGGCCCTGGAGGGGGCCTTGGGGACCCTCCGAGGGGGGCTAACACCTTTCTCTCTTTCATTCGCTCCCCTAAGAAATCAGAAACCCCAGGAGGTTAATGGGCTGAGTACACAGACTTCACAGAAGAAGCAGAGCGAATCAACACACAGTCGTGGAGAAATGCAAATGAACGTGGGTCTCTAGCTGGTGCATCAGAGCGGCTTATTTCCAAACAGGGGTTGGGGGGGTGTGGACCAGGCACCCCCTTCTGCCCAAGGCGGTGAGAACCGCGGGTCTCTGCCCTCCCCTCCAGCTCGCTGCAGTTGGGATGTGCCCGTTACACACCCAGGTGCTCAGCAGCGTGTGAGTTTATACCACTGTCCAGGCCCCCAGTCTTTTCCCAGCATCAGCAGAGAAATCCCGCGCACTGTTGTGTCACAGCTGGGTCTGTTCGGTGACCATGTCCAGGCCTCTGTCTGGTCCCTACGTCCGGTTGGCTACCCCTTGTTTTAGGGGCCGCCTCAGGTGCACGAGGGTGTGCATGAGCCTCTGTGCACAGACGCATTTGTCCATCGCACTTCGTACACCCGTGTTTGTGCCTTTGTGCACATCTGTGCGTTTGCCGGCCCTAACACTGACGGCCACTCCGCACACACACCGGCCTGGGAGGAGTCCGTGCCTGGATGTGGGTGGGAGAGAGCAGGAGCGGCGGCGGGAGCAGAAGCTGGCCCGACCCCCACAAAAAACAGTCGGCGTGTCTCAGGCAGCTGAGACCCCCACACACCCTGGTGCGCCCCCCGAGGGGTCTGCACCGAAGGACTCTCACAGCGGCCCTGCTCACGGACGAAGACCCCCGAGAACCAACCCACAGGCACCCCGGAGAGTCGCCGCAGTCCAGAGAAGTGGGCCGCAGAGGCCCAGACGCCCACAGCTGCGTCGCAGAGGGGCGCGGAGGACGATGACGTGTTTGTGCCACACACGACTAACGGGCGTGTTGTCGGGAAGCGTGCACATGTGTGGGCAACCTGCGAGTGGAGTGAGGAAGTGACATGTTCGGCATTCCACAGAATGATGTCTTCCGGAGACCGGATTCCAGGGCCGAGCCGGGGTTGGGGGGGGTGCGTGGGGACGGGGGTGTGCGGGGGTGGGGGCCGTGGCCCGGTCAGCCCGCGTCTGTGGAGCTGAGCCACGCGCTGGGCATTGTGCTACTGTCATGCTGCGTGGCTTATACGTCTGACGTGTATTTCTGCATGGATCAAAGGTAACAAAGTCTGAAATTACGTTTTTAAGAAAATCAGGAGACCAAACAGCAGGCCCACAACTCTGTCAAGGAACCGAGCAGCAGACACAGAGCCGAGCACAAGCGCGCGAGGCCCCGGCCGGAGGACACGGCCGTGCTCACGATGGCCGGTCGGGGGTCGGGCCCAGGCGGCAGGTCGCCCCCCTCTCCTCTCGTCCTCTCCCTACTTTCCAAAACTTCCGTGGTGGGGTAGGTGTTGCTTTGATCATTAAAAAGGAAAACAACGCCCCCGTCATTAAAAACATCAAAGGCAAAAACAAACAACCAAAAACAAGGCAAAAGCAACACCCTGCCCTCGCTAAGCAGTGTTACCTGAGCAAACCAGTTTCGAACGGGAAACGAAACCAGGAGGCCCGGCGGCCACACCCGAGCCCGTCCCCCACGGCAGGAAAACAGAGTCCGTCCCCACGCCCCCCTCGCCTTCCTGGGGCCCCTGGCTTCCTCCCGCTCCCCTCGGCAACCCACGCTGGGCCGCTCGCCCCGGTGGCCCGAGGCGGCTGCGACACACCGCCACGAACCAGGGGCTTAAAAGCACAGGATTTATTCTGCCACGGTTCTGAGGCCAGCCGAGTCCCCACCCAAGGTGTCCACAGGGCCACGCCCCTCTGAAGGTCCAGGGGACGGCCCTTCCTGCCTCTTCCAGCCTCTGGTGGCCGCTGGCGCCAAGGGCACCCCTGGGCTTGCAGACAGTTCCCTCTGTCACCCTGAGGTCAGCCTCCTCGTCGGGTGGCCTTCTCCATGCCATTTGTCCTTTCCTGTCCCTCATAAGGACACTCGCTGGATTTGGGGCCCACCCTCATCAGGGTGACCTCATCTTCCTCCTTAATCACATCTGCAAAGACCCTTCCCAAAAGGATCCCACTCTGAGGTTCGGGGGGGACGTGACTTTTGGGGACATTTCAACCCGGTGCAGATGTGTATGAAGACAGATTTGATTTTTAAGACAGGGACACGGGGGAGTGTGTGGGAGGCAGGTGGCCACTCCGAGGCCAGTCAGACCGCTCAGGGGGCTCTGAGCACCGGCCCCGGAGTGGCTGGCCCCCACTCTCAGAGGGGACAGCTCCTGGGGACATGGGCCATCCTTCTTGTGGGCTGTGCTCGGGTCCTTCCCTTCACCCCACCAGGGAACGCCCCCACCCCCACCCTGAGGCCGCAGCGCTGAGTCAGAGGGGGGGCCGTCCGCAGCTGCTGCTCATTGATCCGGGTTCGCTCTCAGACCTGCATCTCCCGCCCTGGACGGCGCTAAACGCTCTTCAGTAGCTAATTAACTTTCTGTGGGGAGCCCTCTCTAATTTGCACAGTCTCCTCCTCCTGCCCGGGCCCTCGGGGACACACAGCTGTCCTCGAGCATTGGCTGTGCTCCCCCTAACTCAAGGGCACAGCTCCCAGCCCCACAGCACACTGCCAGTCAAGGCCTCAGCGGTCAAGCGGAACCAAATTAGGAGCCCCCGCCCCCCCGCACCCGCTGACCCGCCACTGCTGAACTTGCTTGGCGAAGCTTCATTTAAGTGGCAAGCAAAACGGTCATAGAAAATAGTGTTTCCCCATGAAAGCCTTTGCTCCCCAGAACGGCTGATTTCTTCTTCGAAACGTTCCGATGGGGACCTGAGTCTGTTCCGACGGCGTCTGCCATCCGTCCGGCGGAGAGGCAATCAGGAAACGCAAGCGACTGGTGAGTATCTGCGGGAGCCAGCGCGGCGGCCCCACGCACGGGAGGCGGGTGGCGGCCCCATCCCCGCACTGTGGCCAGTGCCACCGCTCCACCTGCGCCCTGGCCCCCGACCTCGCATTTCTCGGGCACGCGCTCCATGTCGCAGGTTCCCTGTGTAAACGCGGGGATATCTGTGACTGTCCTCCAAGCGGAGGCCGCTCTTGGCCGGAGCGTCCCGTCAGAGCGCGGAGCAGAGCACACCCCCTGCACCCGGGCCTCGCGGGGGGCGCTGTTGCAGACCCCGTTCTCAGATGCCCTGCCTGAAGGGCGTCCGAGTGCAGTCTCCCCGCAAGGCCCTCTTCAGAAAAGGCAAATGGGAGTGGACAAAAGCCACCTCGGAAAGCGGAGGCCCAGGGTGGCAACTCAGGCCCTTGAAGGATGAGCAGTGAGGGGTGTGTCAGCCGGGCTCCCGGGTGCCCAGCGCCTCGCTTCCTGTTCGAGGGCGGAGCCTCCCCAGTGCGTGAGGGGGTTCAATCTGGGGCCCAGGCCCCTGCTGGGTCTCCAGCTCACCAGGACTCTACAGGGGCCACACTGAGCTCTGTGCCCTGTGGCTTCAGTGGGGCCGTCACCGTTAGGTCAACAGAAGGTCTGGCTGAGGGAGAAGCCTGCAGCCAGACCCAGGACTTAGGCCCTTCCCTGGGCAGGCTGGGCAGGGGCAGGGCTGGGGCCGCCAGGCACAGCCTGGACTGCATTTGTCATGGCTGCTGGAAGGAGCTGGACTGGAGGCCAGCTCTCCCCTCTCATCCTGTGGCCCTTGCTGCTGTGTTCCCCAGCGCCCTGCCTGCATCCCATCTGGGGTGTATCTTGTGTCCACAGAGGGCTCTGAACAGGAGGCGGGGCCCAGGCTCCTCCATCATGGGCAAGGAAGGCTGGTACCAGGGTCGGCCGGGGCTGCGGCCAGCGTCATTGCCCCGGCAGACTTGGACCTGCAGCCAGGAACAGGCACGCGGGGGCATGTGTGCGGCCGTGGCCCAGACCTGACCCACAGGGGGAAGCGCCCCCGCACAGCTTTGGCGGTGGGGGTGGGGGGAGCAGAGTGTTTCTTTGAGGATGGCTATTTTTAAAACAGAATAAACAGGCGCCTGGTGACCAGGAATGCTCAGTCTCTCAGAGAACGAGGCTGGAGTGGGGGGAGGGACCCCGGGAAGCAGGGTCTCTCCCAGCTTTGTCACTGCAGCCTCACCCCACCTGGAGCACCCTGGGCGCCTCAGGTTCTCCGGCAAAGGGCGTTCCATGAGAGCAAGGAGGGTTCGAGTCGAGGGAGTGGCCCCTCCCACAGTGGGGGCCCCTCCCACAGCGGTGGGCCACAGGCAGGCACGGCCTGTCCTTCTGGGAGAGCGTGGGGGGCCCACAGGCTCGGCACCCCGGAGGGTCTTGGATGGCAAGCCCGTGCGCGATCCGAGCAGAACGGCCTTCACCTGTGGGGCTCAGGCAGCCCAGCAGCTCAGAACAGATCCATGGAGGAACCTTAGACACACGCGGGGACCGGGGTGGGGGTGGTGGCGCTAATTCTTCTCATCTGAATCGCGCACGTGCACACGCGCAGCGGTGTGTTTGTGTGACATGTTTGTGTGCAGACACACATGTGAGTGTGGCATGCATGTAACCATGCATGGTGTGCACATTGCATGTTGTGGCATGTTTGTGTGTGCACTTGTGCACACATGAATGTGCACACGAGTTGTGTGTGTCATGGGACGTGTGCTCATGTGCATATGATCCTGTACCCTTGCCCAGGCGCCTGTTCAGCTGTGAAATGAGGAGCGTGTCCCCTGGGGTCCCAGCCCCAGCGCTGGGACTGGGCGGAGGGCGCGTCTCGCACAGGCGCACAAACCACTGTGTTCATTTGCTCTGCGTTTTTGCCCTGACACCCACCTGCGAGGTGTGGGCCTGGCTGCCAGCCCGGCTCCTCAGCGAGCGGGCATCTGTCCAGCCTTTCACGTCTCTCCAAAGTCACAACACAGAAACAGCGCCACCTCGAGAAGTCACACGGGTCCGTGGGCCGCGCCCCCAGCTTCAGCGACGGCTGTGGCCACTTTGCCCAGACTGAAAATGCTTCCTCCTCGTCCACCGGGGAGAGCTGTGTGTTAAGGCCACACCCCACACGCTCGGCTCCATCAGGCACGTTCCCAAGGGGCACGGGGGGCGGGGGCCGCCCAATGGGGCTGCGGGCCACAGATCTGCCCAGAGGCCAGAAGTCACCCCCACACAGCCCGCCTGCACCCGGCTCAGCCGGAGCCTCTCCTGGTGACTTTCAGTTGTCATGTTCCAGAGAATTCTGTCAGCTCAACCAACCAATCCTGCCAAGGGGGAAAAGCCCAAATCATTAATTCTAGGAGCGAGGGGCATTTTTCTGGAAGGTTCTATGTGGGGTATGTTGGTCCTTTCATTGATCAGCCCCGAGCAAACCTCAGCTGCCCCTGCTCACTCTGTCAGTTAAAGCTTCACGGAACCAAAGCCCAGTTCTGACCAGCACAGTGAGGTGTGTCTCTCCGGGCCTGGCCGGGCTGGACGGCGCCGCCCACATCCACACCACCCGCCCCCTGCGCCCCTCCCCAGGCCTACCCCGGGGACCCGGCACTCTCAGTCCCACAGAGGAAAAGCCTTTTAATCAATAAGAGAGAAACAGGTTTCCCCAAAGGACATTTTTTAAATAAAAAAAAAAAAATAGAAGTTGGCGGTGGGGAGCATTTCCACTGTCCAGTACAGAGCCTGCACCTTGGGTCCAGGCTCAGTGTGAACGGTCAGGGAGTGGACCCCGCTCACAGACAGGATTCCGGGCAGCTGCACGGACACCCCAAATGTGGGGGACCATGCAGACCTCATGAGTGGCCCTGCTTTCCCGATAAAAAGCCACTTCGAGCCCAGGGACAGACTTCGCCTGTTTACTAACCGTAGGGGAGCCTCCACCGAGTCCCTCCGGGCCTGACTCCCAGGCTCTCGCGCCTTCCGCGGGGGCGCCGCCGCGTCACCTGTGACCAGCCACCCACGTTGGCTCTGTGAGCAGGCTGAGCTGGACGGACGCTGCCTCGGCCCCGAGCCTCATCTGAGTGACAGAGAGGCGCCCAAATGAACACATCGCCAGGCTGCGGCGGGGCAGCAGGCAGCGCGGTCTGCTCCGGCCTCAAGAGAGCCCTAGGAAGGGCTGCCTGTCTTCGCCGCCCCCGCCCACCCCGGGGGCTGGCGAGGGCCCGGGCAGAGTTCAGAACTGTTCCGCAGGCTTCTCCCCTGTGGGCCGGGCTGCTTGCCTCACTGGGGGCCGGGCGAGTCCCCACAGGCCCTGGATGGCCCTGCTGTGGCAGAGTGGCAGGTGCTGAGTCATCAGGGATTAGGCTCTGGCTGGGCCATCCCTGGGGAACAGACCGATGACCCTGAGGGTGGGCCCCAGGCGGCCTGAAGTCTTCCCTGGGCGACATTGTGACCTCAGGGTCACCGGGCTTTCGGAGCCATTTTCGGGCTGATCTGCGCCCGAGCACCCTCCGAACTCAAAGGTCATGTGTGCGTGAGCTCTTTCTGGGCCCCTGGGTTTTGCCTCCAGGTCCCGCTCTTGAGAGGGTGGCATGTCCTCCAGGGCAGTGGGGCTCTGGCCCGACATCAGCCCCCAAATGTACCCCAGCCCCTGCTGCTTTGTTCCAAGGCACCAAGGAGCGTGTGGGGGCCCTGAGCTCAGCCTTGCGGTGAGGCTGGGGGGTGGGCCCAGCACGCGAACAGGAGGGGACAAGGAAACAGGCCACTAGTCCAGGTCCTACAATCAGGCGCCCTTTGCTTGCCTTGCTGCACTCCGGGAAGGCTTCAGAACCTTCACTGAAATAGAAAAACCAGTGCTTACACTACAAGAAGTCCTTGGCCCTGGCCAATCTCATCACACAATGCACTTGACAAAGAGTTCCGGGGGGTGCAGAGGGGTCTCTCTGTGTCGGCACAGCACACCCCTGACACCCCTTCCTGACCCCAGGGCTGGTCACAGACCGTGGGTCAAGGCGCCCTGGTCAATCCCCACCTTCCTGAGGTGGCCAGGGGCTTGGGGGGAGCCCAGGCCCGAGGGTGCCCTGCCTCCGGCAAGAGGCCCAGCACCCTCACCCAGAGGGGCGCCCCCACATGTCCCAACTCCCAGAAGACAATGGAGAGTCTATTTCTCCAGGCTCCACAGAAGGCTGGGCTCCGACCTTGACAAGGCCATGAGGGCTCCCTCCGTATCAGGGTCTCTCGGAAGAACGAGATTTCAGGGCCTGGCTACAATTCCAACGGGAAAGTAGGGATCCATCCATCCTACAGGGAGTCCCTGTGCCTTGGCCGGTGAGAGGACACAGGCAGCCCCGGCCACCATGGTCAGCCCCGGCCAGGGCACCACAGCTGGCCGCACGAGCCTTCCCTTGCAGCTCGGGCAGAGGGCAGAGGGCTGCCACAGCGAGCCGGCCAGGGCCGCATCGGCGAGCCTCCCTGACGCGCAGGGCTGGAGCGGGGACAGCGTGCCCAGGCTTACAGGGCCCAACGCTTGGTGCTCAGGCTGGAAGGAAACCCCAGGCAGCTTCTTACAGTCCTGCCTACCCTGGTGCCTCCCCCTCCTCTTCCTCCTCTCTCTCTTTTCTATTGTGGCAAAAACACCAAACATTGACCATTTTAGCTCTTTTTAACGCACAGCTCGGTGGCAGCAAGCCCATTCATACTGCTGGACAGCTGTCACCACATCCTCTGCAGAACTCTGTCATCGTCCCACCTGAAACTCCGTCCCCACCCAACACTCGCCCTGCCCCCGCATCTGCGCCAGCCCCGGACACCCCCTCCCGCTTTCTGTCTGCGACTCGAGGCTCCAGGGACCTCACGGGGGTGCAGTCACACTGTGGTGGGCCTTCTGTGTCCGGCAGGCCCCCCCAGAGTATAGCGGGTGTCAGGACGGCCGAGCGCGTGTCCGTGTTGTTTGTCCCCCACCCGTGGCTGCTGGGGGCATGGTGTGCGCCAATCTTTCGAGTCCCCACGTTCAGTCCTTCCGGGTGGCTGCTCCTCACCGCTCACACATCTCCGCTGACCACACATTAGCCGTCTAGCAGTAATAATAATAATAATAATAATAATAATAATAATAATAATAATCATCTTTTTTGAAAGGGATCCAGCAAAGTGCATTCCAGACAAGGCCAACATGGAGACTCAGCGGGGCCGTGCAAGGGGTCAGTGCGTCCACACCATGGTGTGGGAAGGGAGGCACCAGGCTGCCTCCCTGGTCCGGCCGGCCCGGGCTGACCCCGCCCCATCCCGGGTCTAACGCCTCAGGCACCTCTGCTCAGAGAGACAGGCCAAACCTAGAGAGGACCTGCCTGGCCTCGGGGGAGGGAGGGGACCGTGGCTGGGACCAGGCGGGTGGGGGTGAGCATGCTGGCCACTCTCCACCGGACCCCTGGGGAGGAGGTGGAGAGTCCGGGGAGAGAGCAGTCAGCTAACAACGGAGACTGGACACAGGGAAGGAGTGACCAGGGGCCCCATGGTCTGGGGAGCCTGGCTGGGGTCTGAGCTGTGCCCCCGCCCCAAAGCACACGGCCAGCCCGCCTGGATAGCTGGCCCTGCGTGGGGCACTGGCCAGTCCACATGCCGCTCGGAAAAGAAATCCAGCTTGGCAGCAGGCAGTGGGAGGGGAGGGAGGGCAGGTGGGCCACCCAGGGTGGGGGGACTTCCTTCTCTGGGTCACCCTGGGCCCTTAGCAACTTGGGGGGCCGGTGGGCCCTCGGGGAGGGAGGGGGCAGGAGGTGCCATGGCCAGGGCAGGGCAGTGAACGCCCCGGGCTGATCTGGGGGAAGCCTGCCATCTGCTGGGCACGCAGGGCTCCCTCCTCATGAAGTGTCACCTCCAGGAAATGGAGCTCAGCGGTGGGGACTGCAGCCCTGTCCTTCACAGGGGGCGTGGCAGGACCGTGAGGCCCAGACTCAGGACTCTGGGCCTGGAGGAGAGTGGCCGTCACTTCCCCGGCGGCCCCTGCTGCCCTGCGCCCACCCCGGCAGCCAGAGCCACGCCTGCCCGGGCGGCGCACCCCTCTGCACGTCTGCCTGGTGGGCCCGACAAAGACGCCTCTCTGCCGGCGTCCTGCGCTGGGGACACACAATGCGTCCTTTCACGCCAGGTGGGGCTGCTGCGGCGCGGAGACCTCCCTGGGGCGCCGCCGGCTCTGGCCCAGCGCTCCGCGGCAAGCGGTTTGGGAGCTCAGGGAACTGTCACTCTCAACTCCTGTCAGGAAGCTTCTGAGACGCAGGGCCCACGCTTGTCCCGCCGGCGTGACCTTGCAGGGGACAGCCCAGAAGCCTATCTGACCACGGTGTCCCGAAAGGGGGACGGTGACCGACCCCCGCCACGCGGTGGCTGCTGGAATGGCGGCCACGTGGAGCACGGTGAGCCATCTGTCACCCGACACCCGGCCCGGCAGCCCGCCAGGCTCGGAGAGAGACCGTGGCTACCAAAAATAATCCTCCCGGTGTTTAAATATTTACAGAGGCAGACCGATCCTGAAGCCTTCGCCACGCACAGAGCCGTCCTGACCATCAGCCCCAGGCTCCTGCGCGAGGCCACACCCACCTCCCAGGCCCCCCCCCCCCCCCCCCCCCCCCCCCCCCCCCCCCCCCCGGCCCCCCCCCCCCATCCCTGCCCCCCCACCCCCCGCAACGGGGCTGGGTCTCCTTTCCCAGGACCTGCAAGAGCCACCCTGCCTCCTTCCAGAACGAGTCTGCTCCAACTTCTTACCCCCTTGTGGCCCCAGCCCTGGCAGGCACTGCCTCCTGTAGCCCTTTCTGTCCCCAAAGCCCCTCAGGAAAGGACCGCCTTGTCCAAAGGGTCTGCGCCCCGCTTCGGAGGCCAGCAAACACGCTGGCATGGGAGGGAGCATCCATCGGAGCCCTCGATGTCCCCTCTCCCGGGGGCTCGGGCTGAGCCGGGTCGGGGAGAGTGCCCGGTCACGGTGCCTGGCCATGGCCACGGGTCTCAGGATCCCGAGCGCACTCAGGGGCCACTCCTCTGAATGGTCTTGTGGCCACGTGTGGCTCCTGGCCCTCTTCACAGAGGAGAAAGTGAGGCGAAGCGGGGGAGGACTTGCAGGGGCTGTAAGCGAGCAGAGCTAAGTGACCAGGGTCTGCGCCCCAAGGCCCCACACTCAGGGACCCTCTGTGTCACCACCTGCTGTCAGAAAGGCTGGGGACTTGCTCTAGGCCACCTGCTGGCCCAGAGTCCAGGCCTGCTCCCAGCGGCCCCGGCTGTCAAAGGTCGAAGGTCGAGAATGACCCGCGTGGACGACCTTCATCTGCCCCAGATTGCCCAGGGAGCCAGGCCCCCTGAAGCAAGGAAGCGGCTCCGCTGTGGGTGGAGGGGCCGCCGGGAGCCCTGTGCCCCCGCCCATCACGAGCGTGTGGGCCACGCGGGTGGAACGGAAGGAAAACCCAGGCGGAAGTGCCTGCTCTCTTGGCTCGGCCGGGAAGCAGTGCAAAGACAAACAGGCACACTCGGACGCATCCAAGACAGAGGCCCTCTGCCCCGCCCAGGGCACTTTCGTCAGGTTCGGGGTCAGGTTGCAACAGCCAGGCGGGGTCCCCCAAGGCAGGGCGTGTGCCCCATCTCGCTGCCTGTGACCTCACGCTTGGGGCTCTCAGAAGGACGGTCACACGGGCCTCTGCTAGGGCTGCTGATGCAAGAGTGGGGACCCCGGAGTGGGGGCCGCCTGCTCCCCAGGGCTCGGTGCCATCGGGGCGGTGCAGCCGGAGGACGTCCCACGGCCCTTGCAACAATCAGCAAGGGTTGCGTCACGGGTCCCCAGAGGCACCGTGTGGTTTGCGAGTGACAACAGCCTCGTCTGCCTGTCCTCGACATCCCTCCCGCAGCGGGCGCGCCGGTCCCCAGGGAGCGCTGCCTCTCGGGAGGCCGGGCTTCCTTCTCTCCTTGCGGAGGGCTGATAGATACACTGTTTCCTGCCTGTCCTGACAGCTTGGGGGGCGAGCCGGGGTGGGGGGGCCTTTGGAGGGCAGTCAACAACGAACAGCCCCACCCGGCACCTCTTTGGCATCCTGCCTCTTTGTCACCCTTGCCCGGTGACTTCAGGAGTCCACGCTCAGAGCCCGGGAGGGGTCAGCGCAACAGAACACTCTCCCGACCCCCTCCTGGCCACTGCCCGCCCATCAGGGACAAAGGAAGAGGGGAGACCGGGAGAAAAGAGTGAGGAGAATGTCAGAAAAAAGCCGGCACCAACCTGCACAGACGTGAGTGGCTGAGCCGGGGCGCCAGCCGCCTGGGGGCCCGACACATGACGTGTGGGGAGTCCTCGGGGACAGCGCACACGGAGCCCCGAGACTTAGTTCAAATCAGAACGTAAAGCCCCCCTCTCATCAATGGCTTTTTAAATGCCGACCACATGGTGAAATGGTGATATTTTAGGGATATGGGATTATTAACATTAATTTGGCGTGTCTCCCTTTTTTAACTTTAAAAAAGGTGGCTGCCTGATGGGTGTGGCCGAGTGGGTTGGGCATCATCCTGCAAAGCGAAACATTGCCAGTTCGATTCCCAGCCAGGGCACAGGCCTGGGTTTCAGGCCAAGTTCCTGGCTGGGGGTGCTCGAGAGGCAACTGATCCATGTTTCTCTCCCTCTCTCCCTCCCTCCCCCTCTCTCTAAAAATCATTAAGTAAAATCTTTAAAATGTGGCTACTAGATCCACACAGATATGCCAAACTGATTTTTGGCAAAGATGCAGAAACTCTTCAAAGGAGGGACAGCTTCTCAACACCCGGCGCCACGAGCCTGGACATCCCCGGGCGAAGGGACGAATCGCGGCCCGAACCTCGCTCCTCACGCGGAATCAAGTCAAAGCTCGTCATGGCCTTCCACGCCCCACGGGAACACTTTTGGGAGGATAACACAGGAGGTCGTCTTTGGGATCCAGGGCCAGGCCAGGAGTTTCTAACACTTGACGCCAAAAGCAAGATCCACACGAGGAAACACTGAGAGATTGGACGTCACCAAGATCCAAATCTTTCCGCCGGTGGCAGACCCGTGAGGGGCGAGCGAACAGACAGGGAGAAACACTTGCAAAGTCACAGGCATGACCCAAGACCAGCATCTGGAATATGTAAAGAACTCTGGAAAGTGCGCCAGCCACCAAGGAAAGCCCATTGAAATTCGGGTGAGAGACACGGAGACGTCTCACCAGAGGATGCGCAGGCAACCCGTGCACACGTGAAAAGACGCCCGGCATCACCAGCAAACTGCAAACTAAACCGCCATGAGCTCCCACAACACATCTACGGGAATGGCAAAAAAAAAAAAAAAGTAACCCCACCCAAAGCCGGAAAACAAGCCCCTCCCACGCTGCTGGGGACAACGGAGGGTGGCACCACTGCTCCGGAGAACAGGTTGACAGTTTCTTTGATAATTAAATACGCAATCAGCCCCGGCTGGTATGGCTCAGTGGATTGAGTGCGGGCTGTGAACCAAAGGGTCGCCGGTTCAATTCCCAGTCAGGGCACATGCCTGGGCTTCAGGCCAGGTCCCCAGTGGGGGCCACATGAGAGGCAACCACACATTGCTGTTTCTCTCCCTCTCTTTCTCCTTCCCTTCCCCTCTCTTTGAAAATAAATAAATAAAATCTTTAAAAAATAAAAACAAATACGCAATCACCATCCACGGGACCCAGCGCTCCACTTCATCCTGGAGAAGTGAAAACTATGTCCCCACGAAAACCTGTGCAGGGATGTCTGTGGCAGCTTCGCCCACAAGCCCCGGCCCGGAGGGAGCCTGTGATCCCCGTGGGCGGCTGGGCGGCCCTACGCGCTGGTTCATGCTTGCCGTGGAACGAAGCTCGTGGCGACTACGCCCAACAGGAAGAACCGTTCTCAAAGGTTACGCAGTGTCCAATGCCAGTTCTAGAATATTCTTACACAGATGGAGAATGCAGTAAGGGGGTGCCAGGGGTGAGGGGCAGGGACAAGGACTTAGATGTGATTATAGGGGAGCCTACGGGAGCCGTGTGGTGTGGTGACGGACCGGTCAGGAGCTTGATGGCAGCAGCGGTCACAGGAAGCTACAGTGGGTAGGACTGCACAGCCGTTCCTCGGTGTCCGTGGGCGATTGGCCTCAGGACCCCCCAGAGACCAAAGTCACGGACATTCAAGTACCTCACCTACACAGAACAGTACCTGCATACAACCCACACACATCCTCCTGTTTGCTTTTTAAAATTTTATTCATTGTTTTGAGAGAGAGAGGAAGAGAGAGAGAGAGAGACATCCATTTGTTATCCCACTTATTGATGCGTTCATTGGTTGGTTTCTGAATGTGCCCTGACTGGGGATCGAACCTGCAACCTTGGTACAGCAGGATGATGCTCCATCCAACTGAGCGACCCAGCCAGGGCCCCTCCCGACTACTTTAAATCAGCTCTGGACAGCTCTCACTACCTGGCACAATGCAGATACTATGGAAATAGCTGCCGTACCATGTTGTCCAGGGAACAAGAACAAGAACGAAAACTGTGCAGAGTGCGCCCAGCTACACAGTGCAGGTCGGCAACCACGTCAGCAATTTTGTTTCCAAATATTTCTGACCCACCTTGTTGACTGGGCAGACGTGGAGCCTGGGACTGCAGAGAGCCGGCTGTACAGAGGAACGGATGCTCGTGGAGGCAGCGAGCCCTGCGCCCGGGACGCGCCCTGCGGCTTCACACAGGACATCTGATGGGAGCGGCTGCAGGAAGGGAGCCCAGGACCTCCCTGTGTGTCTTTTGCAGCTTCCCGTGACTTCCTCGTTACTCAGAGATGACGTTTTTACAGGCGTGACTACCAGGCGGTGGTGACTCGTGGCGGCAGCTCGGGTGGCACTCCTGCGTGAGGCATAGGTTGCAACCGGGGTGGCACGGTCCCTGGCCTCTGTCTGTCACCGCACAGCTCAGGAGCTAAGGCGGCATGTCTTACGACTTTAATTCCAGAGCAGTTTTAGGTTTACACAAAACCTGAGCGAAGGTGCAGAGATTCCCTAGAGAGCTCCCCCCTCCACACACACGGTTTTCTATCCGCCTCGTGCGCTTGTGAGAACTGATGAACCAGTATCGACATGTGGCTGTCAGTGACCGAAGCCCGAGGCGCACCCCGGGGCGCACTCCGCACCGCGGGTTCTGTGGGTTTGCACTAGCGTGAATCGACACGGCGCCCTGGACAGTCACAGCGTGTCCTCACGGAGCCCTCACAAGGGCCCCGTTTCACAGGCGAAGAATCGCAGGCTCAGGAGGGCAAACACCTCACCAAGGTCAGGCCGTCGGGGCCACAGGCGGGGCTCAGGTTCCCACAGGAGCATCTGGCCACGGAGCTCGCCAGGCTCCCAGGCCTGCGCGGCCCATGGTCCGGCCCCTTCCCCACCCCAGACAGCGCCCGGGAGTCAAGCAGCCGCCCGGAGTCCTGACACCAAAGGACGGGGCATAGCGAGCCTGGCCCGGATTCTCCAGCAGCCCCTCCGGGCTCCTGGAGCCAGGGGCTGCCGCCGCCTGCTAGTGAGCTCCAGGTGCTGACAGGGGACAGCGCAAGGCCAGCCTGGCTCTGGGCACCACCTGGCTTCCTGGCCTGGCGGGGAGACTCCTGGGCATGTCCAGCCTGCCCGAGGCTTCGGGCTAGTCCACAGGGCTTGGACCAGCTGGTCGCCTTTCCTTCGGACCCCTGATTCTGGCCACCCCCAGGGCCAGGGGCAAGTGTCCAGGGTGGGGGAGCAGCTGGTGACTGCCACAGTGACGGGCGGGGGGTGAGGGGGGACCTGGCAGGGAGGGAGAAACACGGCGCGGGGATCCTGCCGAGCGCTACGGAGACGTGCCCGCGCGGCGTCTGCAGGAAGCACGGAGCAGATTGCGGGGTGTCGGGGATGAGCTGCCGCACAGAAGTCAGTCTCGGCTCCCGGCTGCAGACACACAAACAAACCCAAACAACAGATCTTTGGAAGCCGCCAGCTCGTAGGCTGGCATGCTGCCGCCGGGAGCCCCGGAGGGCGGGGGAGGCTGGCCCCAAGACTCGGCTGCTCAGAGGCACCTTCCGGAAATAGGGAGGGCGGGGGACGCAACCCCTCCCACTCCAGGCCGTCCCATCCCTCGCCAGTTTCTGGTCACTCCACTGCCTGTCTCTCCGAGACCCGTTCGTGCCTCGGTGTCCTGCTCACACCTGGCCACACAGACAGTCACAGCCCTCTCCTGGGTGGCAGCCACAGGCCCTGCACCCTGCACCCCACTTCTGGAGGATGTACCCACCCCCCACTGCCACCCTGAGATGGCCGCACAGAAAAGGAGCGACGGGGAGTCTGGCAGTGTCACACTGGCACGCCCCCACAGGCTCTGGGTGACCCAGCTGACACCCCCCAGGGTCCCTTGGGGCAACTGCCCGGCAATGGCACCTTCGGGGGCTCAGACCCGGTGCACTGAGCTCACGGGTTCCAGATCCTTCTGAGAGACTGGGGTTCCCCCACCAGAGCGCCTCATTTTTGTCCCCCCAGTGGGAGAGGCGGGGCTGTCGCACCGCGGGGAGCACACGCATTGAAAACTCAGCCTTGGCGGCAGACACCTGGGCTCTCAGAGACCCCCTGCTACGAGCAAAAGGCACTCAGACACCCCTTACTTCCTCCTCACACTCCTGCGGGGGCGCCGGCTGTGAGCCAGCTGGACCCTGTGGGTAGGGACTGGCAGCGACTGTCCCTGTCCCTCCGTACCGGCTCCTGCCTGGGGCTGCACAGGAACCTGAGCCTTCCACCGCCCCCAGAAACCTGCCCCCTGCGGTGGGGGACAGGGGCACCTGTTCGCTGGTCTTTTCCCTTTTCTTTGGGGCCTGCCCTGTGCCAGGGGTGACGGCACCGCCACCTGCCTCCCAGGCCTGGCCCGTCGGGGCCTGCACTGTTCGCCATCCGCACAGAAGGCCCCTCCCCCGTGTCGCTATTAAAATTTAAATTCGTTGAAGATGAATAAAATTTAAAATCCTGTTTCTCAGTCATGATAGCCACATTCCCAGGGCTCGATGGCACCTGTGGCCCGGGGGCACCACCCTGGACAGCGTCCCTCACTGGAGTGTGATGACTGGTAAGTCTCACCGACAAGCAACACACAGGACAGAATTTTAAAAGGCGCCTGAGGGAGACACAGAGGGGGTGGCAGGAGCTTTCCGCAGGGAAGCTCAGATGCAAGCAGCAGGACGACAGCAGGGGTCCCCAGTAGGGGTCCCCGCAGGCTGGCCATGGCTTCTGCAGTAGAGGGGGTGAGGCTGGGGCTCCCGGGGCCCATGGGAGGGGCTGAGAGGGGAGACTGAGCAGGCAGGTGGGCATCCGAGCAGGACCCGAGGCAAGTGGGCCGCGGGCCCCGCAGCTGCGCCTGGCCCTGGTGGACGGGTGCCAGAGCTGGCTGGGCCATTGCCCCAAGGAAGCCACAGAGGCCCCCTGCGTGGGAGGCGCCCTCTCTGTAACCCGCGCGCCATCTCCCTTCGCCACGGCGAGAAGGACAGCACGGCCACCGAAGAGAGAGTGCTATGAGAAAGGAAACGAAGCACGGGTTTCCCCTGGGAGTGGGGACAAGGAGGACACGCTCTGGGGACGGAGGGTGGCAGGTCGTTAGCATCGGTTTCCTTGGAAGGACCTCACAGGAGCCCCAGGGAGCTATTTCATTAACAAGCATGCAAGCCAGCTGGGGGGCAGGGTGGCGTGGGGGAGCCGGAGTGCACTGTGCAGGGACGAACCAGCCGTTTGGGTTAAAAACGTGGATTCACGTAGTGACAGCGTAACATTTTTGAAAATTGGGAAAAGAAAAAATTATTCGAAATTACACAATGCTAACCTATTGGCCTATTTTCCTCTCCACCTGTGCCGTCCAACACAGTGGCCCCGTACGCTATTTCAATCTGTTGTCACCAATATTCTGCAAGAGTTACGGTTCGGTGTCTGTCTGGGTCACGCTAGTTAGGGCAGCCAGCGGCCGCACCGGCCGGCCCAGGACCTGGACTATCTCCGCCGGCACCAAGCTGTGCTGCGTGGGGCCACCTGGGCCGCCTCAACCTCACGCCGGGCCTCTCCGTAGATTTTAATCAAAATGTGTGCATAATCCGCTACCTGCTCTGTTTCTGATGCGGATGAATTTCCGTGTGGCCACACCGTCTGTAAACACTGCACACTCTTCCATCGGGTGGCACCCCCGAGGTTCTGAACCTTGGGGGGGTCACAGGCTCTTTGGGAAGTCAGCTGGCGGCCCCTCCTCGGGAGAGTGCACACACAGACAAAGGGGAGCGTGGGGTTCACAGGACCCCGGTGGAAGCTGGGTCTCAGATGGATCTTCGTTGATTCATCTCCTCCTCTGCGGTGGACACGGGGGTCTTCTTTCTCCTTTGTAAAGAACGCCGTGGTGAACATCTTCGTGCAAGTGTGTTTGATTTCTGAACTTCTACCACTTCTCAGGACGCGTTCCAGGAGAGGCCTTTGACTCCGTGAGGCGGAGCAGGGCCCGCCGGTAGGCATGTGGGGGCCGGCATGGAGAACGGGAGGTGGGGGGGCCCTGTTCTGTTACCGCCTCACCCAGCTGGCCTGGGAGACTGGACCAGGTGCCTTTCAGGACAGAAATGAATGGCAAGCCGGCCACTGATCTCACCTGGTGCTCACACTCACCCCAACCCAGAGCCTTGATCTCTGACCCCAGAGGGTGCGGGACTGGGAACCGCAGAGGCTAACCCTGCTGGCAGAACTCAGACACCAGGGGGAGGAGGGGCGGTGACCAGGAGGCGGGCGGAGGCTTCTGTGGTTCACCCGTCTGTCCCCAGGAGGCTTGGAGCCACATTGGGTGAAGGAGGTCGGGCCACCACAATGCCTGGGGGCTGGGAAGGAATGTAACCTCGCCATCATGAAGAATGGAGACCAGGCCCTGCTGGCTATGCCCCACAGGCGGCACGGGACAGACCATGTCCTGTTTGAACACTCAGCCTGCCTGCCCCATAACACAATGTCTGGGGGACTTTCGAATGGGGGCTGCCCTTCCCTCCTCGCCCGTTCCTAGCCACACGCCCAGCCTCCCTATGTAGTTCTCCGGTTCTGCCACTAGAGGGATCCCATGAGCTAGCCTGCCTCCATCCCCTCCTGGGGACCCAATGCCCAGTTTAAACTAGGGGGCAAGCAGCTTTGGGCTCACGCATGTCCTCAAGGCCAATGCCACCGAGGGGGTTCTGGTCCAGCCAGCACTCCGGGACCTCGGCGGGGACACCCGCTCTGCCAGAGGAGCAGGGAGGGTGCCTCCCTGGCGTTGGCGCCCCTCACAGCAGGGTTCTCCACCCCGACTACACACTGTGGGCCCCGCGGGGAGCGCAGACACCGCCCTTCCCTCAGCCCCGCCCCTGTGGTCCTGGTTCCACTGGTCTGGGTTCAGTCTGGACATCAGTGTTTAAAGCTGCCCAGGGTCGCCCCGTGAACAGCGGAGGCTGGGAATGTCTGCCCTATGGTGTCCAGTGTCGCCGGCCCTAGAGTCCGGATCTCCAGCCCCATCACCCTGTGGGCACTACAGGGGACGAGACGCAGCAGGGAAGGGAAGGCAATGCGGTGGGAGATGGGCCCGCCCAGCGCCCAGATCTGGCTGAAACCTCCGGCGAGAAAATGCAGCTTATAGGCCCCGCCCCTTTGGGAAACCCACATCCACGTGTTCCGTGAGTTCCAGCCACCTGCCACGCACGGCGTACGGGGCGGGGTCAGGACGCCGAGCGCCGACGTAGCGGGAAGAGCAGCAGCACGGGGTTCCCAGGGCCGCACGCAAGGGGGCGCCTCCCTGGCGGCCACAGGGCGTGACCACGCCCACCGGGACCGAGCACCCGCTGCTCCGTGCAGACAGGCGACCCCTGAACCAGACTGCGTGGGGCAGGGCGGGACCCCAAAGCACCTGCGTGGGCGGGGCCGGGAGCAGGTGGTGGGCGGGCAGAGCGGGGCTCCCGAGCCCAGCCGCCGGCCAGAGCCACCTGGAATGCTAGAATAATGGAGCACGGCCCACGCTGCGTCGTGGACGGCCCATGCGGACGTGATGCCGAGCGGGAGTCGGACCCAAAAGGCCACACAGTGTGTGACCCCATGTGGGGAGGGGCCCTGCACGGGCACAGCGTTTCCTGTTGGGGCGACGAGAAAGTTCTGGAACTAGCTGGAGCGGGTGGTGGGCAGCGCTGGGAGGCACTGAATGCCGCTGAACTGAAGTTTGAATGGCCAAGTCGGCAAGTCTGTGTTACGTGTATTTCCTGCGCCCGTCCTGGAAGTTCTTCGCTGGCCACCGCGCAGCCCCAGCCTCTGGGAAGAAGCCGCACTCAGGGGTGGCCACAGTGTCTGCTGACCTGGCCACACGTCCCCTGGGGGCAGAGCATCCCCGGCGAGAACCACTGTTGACGGAATTGCCCAGGCACTGGGCTGCACAGAAGGTCCCTGGGCGCTCCCGGCGCGGCTGGGGTGGAGAACCAGGGGTGGATCTCCGGGTACACCCGTAACGTGGATATTGCCCATCTTACGAACGAGGAAACAGAGGCTCCAAGAAGGTAAGGAGCTTGCCCGGCCTCACGCCCACCAGGTGCGCCAGTTCCCAAATCCAAGCCGCTCACGCGCTCAGGCTGCTGAACGGAGCCGAGCAGGCCAGGCGCTGGTCCTTGTTCTGCCACTAAGTCTTCGGCCACGGGCCCGGCAGCCAGGCCTGCCACCTCTGTGGGGTACAGCGAAAACAAGAGCCCGGGCGCCTGGGCCTCGGCCTGGGCCTCGGCCTGGGCCCTGGGCGTGCTGGACACCCACAGGTATCGCTGAGCTGGCAACGTGGCACCACCAGGGGGAGCCCTGGGGCCCGTGGGCAGGACGCCCTCAGCCGCTGGCGTTGGGATTGCAGCCTGGTTCTCAGGTGGGAAACACCACCCCGCTCCGGGAACCTCCCCGGGTGCCCAGAGTCCTGGTCACAGCCGACTGCCCCTCTTATGTGGGCACTTCAGTATTGGGACAGATGTTATCGGACCGCCATTTATTGAGGGTTTGATATCAGAAAAAATCCATCTCAGATTCCTTCCCACTGAAGCCGGAAAAGCGTCCCAGATCGCTACACCCTGCCCCTTGGCTGCTGGGCTTACAGGGGTCCCAGGGACCTCATGGGCACCACAGCTGGCCCGCGCCCCGCAGGGCATGAACCCAGCCTGGCAGTGTTCTGGCTGGGTGACCTCCCCAGGCCTTACTTCCAGCTGCTGCCCACAGGGGCCGATGTCAGGACCTGCCTCAGGGTTTAGGGTGGCCATAAGCACACACCTAGGGCCCACGCTGTGCTCGGACCGTCCCTACCCTCCCCACGGACCTACGTCAGTGCTTATTGTCACTGTCACCACCGTTTGCCTGGGATCTAAGGACAGCAAGGCACACAGCCAGGCCACGGGGAGGGCTGCAGAGGCTGGAGGTGGCCCTGGCTGAGCTGGGGTAGCACCGGCCTGCTGTTTACACACCTAAACGCAGCCGCCTCTGTTGGGCCCTGAGGGCCCAAGGATGCCGAGTGGCAGCTGGGACAGCCACCACTCCATCAGGCCCACAGCAGACACGATACCCTTGGGTGGCACGGAGTGACAGGACCCCGCTGCCACGGCCCTGGCGTGGGGACAGCTGGCACCTGCAGCAGAGGCAGGACGGGACGCAGGCCATCCTCAGTGCTCAACAAGCAGAGCTGGTGACACCCACAAGGGTCCCCAATGTGCCCAGTCAGAGAACCCAGGACCCGAACCGGGAACTCACCTGCTCTGGCTCTCCAGGAACACGGAGCTGCCGCTCTCGGCCAGGGTGGCGCTGACGGGTGACAGGCAGAAGGGGGAGGAGAAGGCGTCGGAGTCGGAGTCGAAGGAACTGTCCCTGCTCACGCCCTCAGCCGACAGCTCCAGGGAGCCCTCCTCCTCGCTGGCCTCAGGCCGAGGCTCCGGCCCCTCCTCGGGGCCGTCCTGCGAACCGACCCTGGACAAGGTCCCGGAGAAGCTGTGGGCTGGCTGCAGGCCATCAGTCCCCAGGCCCTGGGCCAGCCTCTCCCCGTCCTCGGGTGAAGGGCTGACGTGCACAGCGTCCCGGAGGTTCTGGGCCACCCCCAGGATGTCCTCATCTTTGGGGATCAGGGTGGGCCTTGGCTCCGTGGGGGAGGTCTGGTGGGGGGCACCCGAGCTGTGGGCACGCCGGCCCCGCGAACGGGGTGCCTTGCGCACGGGGGAGCTCTCGGGGGTGATGTAGCGCAGCGCCTCTTCGTCCTGCCTCTGGATCCGAGAGTTGGGGACCCATGCGAGGATGAGGGTGGCCCCCAGCAGCTCATCCTTCTCCATGTACAAGCACAGGTAGCCTGTAGGGGCGAGGACAGCAGTCAGGGAGGACCGTGCGCACAGGGAGCTTCAGATGCTGCCCAGCCACAAGTGAAACCCGGACAGCCAGGCTCAGGAAGGATGGAAGTGGTGGGCGTTAGCTGAGATCACACACTGAGCAGGTCCCGAGCACCAGCCCGTCTCGGGCTTTTCCAAGCCTTCTGGTGTCCACAGCCCCGCCCTACCCACTGCTGGGGGTCAGTCAGTGCCCGGGAACAGGCTTGCAGTGTTGCCACACCGTTAGGGGGGACATAGGCTGCAGACTCCTTTCCCCAAGGATAATTCTGAGACGGGCGGCTGGCATGCGGGTCTTTTCCGGTCACAGCAGCCCCCTCGGCATTTTTTTTTCTGTAACGCAGCTTTTTGAGAGAAGGGGTCATCCTCCCCTGCCACACCCTGGATTGCTGACACAGGGCGGTTTCTGAGGCCGGCAGTGAGTGGATGGGTGTTCTGGGCTCCTGAGAGCTCAGTTTGGGGGGACCGTGGCATCTCCCGTGGCAGTACCTGTGCCTGCCATTTGAGGATGTCCTGATTCCCGGGCCTATGGCACAGGCCCCCGGCCTCCTGGCCTCTGTTCTGAACAGTCGTTGGGGGCAAGAGCGGGCTCTGGCCCCATGCGTGGCTCCGTTCCAGAAGAGCATGGGGCTGTCACGTGGCCATGCACAAGGGGTGCCACGTGCAGACCATGTGGCTTTGGGACAGAGAACAGGGCCCCAGACCTCGGTCCCCCCGGTCCCCCACCTTCCATCAGAGAAGGGCTAACCTGCGAGCTCTCCAAGGGCCACGCTCCTCCTCCTGTTTTATACCCAGGACACGTAGCGCCTTCAAAAGCGCCCAGAGAGTTGGCCGAGCCCCTGGTCGGGGGCCTCGGGCTCAAGGTGAGGGCAAATGGGGAAGTGAGGTACAGCCTCTGAGGCTGGGGCTTGGCAGTTCCAGAGCCACCTCAGGCCGGTGTCCCCAGTCCCTCCCCCCAGGCCTGGGAGCCCAGGCCCTGCCCTCCCCTCTCCCGGGCTCACCTGGGTGGTGCTCCCCCAACCCCTGCAGCCCCTCAGGTGGGTGCACGCAGACATTGTTCTTGGAGTAGATGATCTCACCATCCAGGACGGAGGGGGGCCCGCCGCCACCGCCCGGGGTGAGGGTCAGGAGGTCGGAGGCTCTGGAGGAGGCCCGGCGGAGGAGGCGGCCCAGAGACATCGCCGGGAGGGCGTTCCCATCCTCCGCTCGCTGGGGCCCAGGTGGGGCTCGTCCGCACCTGCCTGGGAAGGGGTGGGGGGGATGTGTCAGGCCCACGGTCAGGGACTTGGCTGGCGTCCCTGGGGCTGTGTCCTGCCTCACACCCGTCAGCCCCAAACGGGTGCCGGTCAACTATGAGAGGGTCCCGCCAACACGGACCACAGAGCAGGTTCTCAGCCCAGGCACTGTGGACGCTGCGGGCCGGGTCCTCCTCAGTGACGGGGCATCCCTGGCCTCCACCCACAAGATGCCACCCGCTGCCACCAGCAGGACAGCCAAATAGGCCTCCAGACATTGCAAGTGTCCCCTGGGGACAAAGCAGCCGACGCCGGGCGTAAGCACTTTCTGGGCGCTTGGGCTGGCCACTCCTGTCGACACTAATCACCTCCAGACCCCTCCTGGAAGCCTCCCTGGCCACGCCAGGCTGAGCCATCCCTCCCTCGTCTGGTTCCTTTTCTGTTTTGTTCAAGTACATTGGCCCTCGCTGGTCTGAGGGTTTCAGGCGTATGACGCAGGGATTCGACACCCCACACCTCACAGCGGGGTCGCCACACTAAGCCCGGTGACCGCCTGCCGCCCTGCAGTCACTGCCCTGCCATGGCCCCTGCCTGCCCGGCGCCGTGGGAGCCTGCATGACCCCACACCCTGAACACCTCTGGCCGCGCCAGGACAGGGGACAGGCGTGTGCTGAAACTTTTAAAAAATCGCACCTCAAAATGCGTGCCATCTTCCCAGCGAATCGTCCGGAACAGCCATGTCCTCGTGTTAGTGACGATCCATTGTGGGGAATATTTTTAAAGTTCAAGCATTCTTCCAGAACGACAGGGTCGGCTAATGGGCCACGAACCCCCCTTTTCCAGGCCGGCACTGCTGTGCAGAAGCATGGCGCAGGCCACGCGAGCAATTTCCCGTGTCCTACCGGCCACGTTTGTAAAAAGCAAAAAGAAACAAGGGACGCGCATATTTTTACTTAACCCGCTGCACCCCAGAGTGTCATTTCAGCGTGTCATCGACCCCTAAAGAGCTTCTGGCCCTGGCTGGTGTGGCTCAGTGGCTTGAGTGCCCATCAGCCGACTGGAGAAACACCGCGGGTTTGATTCCTGGTCAGGTGCCAGGGCCTGGGTCAGGGGCCGGGTCCCCAGCTGGAGGCCTGGGAGAGGCAACAGGTCGATGTCTCACTCCCCCCGCCTCCCGCCCCGGTTTCTCCCTCGATGCCCCTCACAGCCGGACGTGGGAGGTGGGGACGCTCTGCCCTTCAACCAGCCCACCGCCCGGTCTCCAGAGAGCAGCTGTTGGAGGAACAGTGTCCACACGGCAACACGTAGACTCCATCCGTGCCCTTCCCCGTCCCGCGGGGCTGCTTCCGGAATCCCGAGCCGCTGCCTGGGTGGGCGCCCCAGGCCCCCATCACGGCCAGCGCCCAGCGGGTTCCAGGAGGTGCCAGCACCCCCTGGGGGCAGGGGCCTTTGCCAGTTCGGGCGCTGGGGGTCTCTGCCGAGGGACTCGCGCGAGCGTGTAGCCCTGCATGTGCCACCGTTTGCACCCCCCCCCCCCGGGGCCTGCGTGGCGCGCACCGCCCACATCTCGGCTGCGGTGCTGGTTTGCGGTGGACACGGAGCAGGGGTCTCTGTCCGTCGTGCTTGGTGCTGCCAGGGCTTCCCTGGCTGACCGCTCGCCTTTGTGCTGTGCCGTCTGCTGGCCGCATCTTCAGCCTCTGTGAAGCGAAAGTGACGGTGACTTTTCCCTAACGACTTGGTGGTTTTTATTGCTTTTATACTTTATGTCATCCTTCCCAAGCCAAGAAAATGATGTTTTCTTAGCATTTTAGTGTGCGATGAAGCACTTCCGATATTTCCAAGGCCCTAATGCACAGGGCGCATGTACCCGAGAAGGCGATCCCTGCTGAGGGCAGCGCCGACCGCTCCCTGCAGGTCTTGTGGGGTCGTGCGTGTGCCCTGATGTCCAGCCGACAGACATGGGGACATCGGTCACAGGGCGATGACACTGGAGGCTTGACGCGGAATACTTAATGGAAATTTTAAAAGAGGGGGGCCCTCACGTGTGACCCAGCTCCGGGCACGCGCTCTCCGCTTCTCCCACACTGCACACATGACGGACACACATGTCACCACGTGATTTCACACTGCCAACACGCTCCAATGAGAACAACTGTCACAGGGATGTTTCGGTGAGAAGCAGGAGGCAAGGCTGTCCAACCCTTCTCCCCGGGCCACCCCCCCGGCCTTGGACACACACAGGGGCCTCTGACCGCACGGAGGTGGGGGCAGGAGCCCACTGGCAGTTCCGAGGGCCCCCATCAGCCCCAGGCTCCTCATCAGGACCACCGGAATGCACCCTGAGCAAGCTCTGCAGACGCCCCTTCCTGTCCCAGACCCGCCCCCACAGCTCTTTCCTCTGGAATCCCCTTCACCTTATGTCCATGCTGTTCAGAGAGCTGGCTTCCCGCCCTGGCTGGAGTGTCATCCCCACCAGAGGTGGCGGGTTCGATTCCCAGTCTGGGCACCCGCCTTGGTTGTGGGTTTGATCCCCATGTATGGGAGGCAGCCGATTGATGTTCCTCTCTCACGTCGATGTTTTTCCTCACGCTCTCTCTCCCTTCCTTCTCAAATCAATAACCATATCCTCAGGTGAGGATTAAAGGTTTTTTAAATTAAAGAACTGGTTTCGGGTGATGCAGAAGCCAGGCCAACGGTCCAGGGCGCTCACACACGGAGGTCCTGCCAGGCTTCCTCACAGCTGCCCACTCCCGGGTCGTAAGGGACCACGGCCTCTCGTCCACTCGACCTCGTGGGGCCACAGCAACCTGACTCCATGGGGAGTGGCCCCCGGCCCACAGCCATGGCTTCGTGTCCCGGGACTGTCGACACCACAGTGGGGGCGCTGGGGGCACTCTCAAGGTGGCGAGGCCACGGGCTCCTCACTCAGTGCAAAGTTCCACTCGGCTCCCACATGCAAGTTGGCAGCGTCCTAGCTTGGCAGCTCTACCCTCCAGCTGGTGAATCTAGATCTGAGCTCCCCCACACTGTCAGAGGAGAGAGGAGGGACAGGTCCCAGAGCATCGAGCAGGGCCAGACCCCCTCCTGCGTAAGCCAGAGGCCCCAGCCCCCCCAGCTCAGCACCCCCCCCCAGGGACCCTGGTGGCTCTGAGAGGCCTAGCAGGGCCCAGCCCTGAGCCTGTTAGCTGAAGGTCACGACTCCATCCCCCGCTGTGACTGGGACCCAATCCCCCCAGCCCTCAGAGGAAGGCGGGTGGGGGTGGGGCTCGGAAAGGAGACCGTTCCCCCCACCCCCCTCCACCTGGGGCTGGGCTGTTATCGGGCTGCTCAGGAGACACTCCCTCTCCCCCAGTTTGTCACCACCAGCCGGACGTTAAACAGGACCAGGGGCAGCTGCTGGATGGATCTAGGGCTGCAGAAGTCTCCCCGCCCAAGGCCCACCTGTCACCGGGAGCAGCAGGAAGTGTTCAGCCCAGCGTGGCTTCAAGGAGTTGAAGGCGCTGCCAGGAGCCGCCCTCAGAGAGGCCCCCGGAGGACCCACTGGCCTCCGGTTCCCGCGCCCCGGTTCCCCTGGTCTGCCATGGGCTTGTCTCGTCAGGGGCTGGCCCACCTGTCTTTCTGGGGTCCCTGTGAACCAAGTGGCCTATTCTCCTGTTACATGAATAGAGTGGCAGGCAGGGCCCACCTGCACAACCTTTAAATGCCATCAGCCCAGACCCTAGGACACAAAAGCAGCCAATGGCCAACAGGGTTGGGAGGGAAGCCTGCAGCAGGAGGAGCTACCGGCTCCTCCCCTCCCTCGTAAGGACGCAGACTTCACTGAAATCAGAAATAGCCGCCGAGATGCACACGGCATTCGCACCAATGTAACAGATCCTCTCCGCCAGTCGGAGGGCGGACGCCCGGCTCTCCCACAACGATAAAAACCTGTCCCCAACTGCGCTCTCAGCATTTTTATTTTAAGGTGGTCATGCCCGTGCAGCAGTGCTGGTTCGAGATGACAAGCTCCTGCGTCTGAGGCTTCTCTGAAAGTCCCTTTGGTGATGTGTCGGCTGGAACGCTGTCCTCAATCAGGTCCAAACGCCTCGTTCTTGCCGGCGGAAAGGACGGCAATGCCAACTGGGCAGCTGGCACAGGGCCCGGGCACCAGTGCGGGTGCACAGAACAGACAGGTGACGCCTTAAAGCTATAAGGTAAAAATGCTGGTGCTGGTTTTCAACCATCCGCTGGCAGTGTGGTTACAAGTTCAACTTTGCACTGCTCCAAGCAACCGGATTTTTGCAAAATAGGCTGTTCCACAATTGAAAAGGAAGGTGCAACTGGGCTTCCTCTGGCAGCAAAACAAAAACTCTGCAGAAACTCCGCGGCTTCAGAGACGCGCTCTCCCGTTCTGGTACCTGTGTGAGAACTGGAGCAACTTCTGGAAGCAGGGATTCTTGGCCATGTGCAGGTACGTCAGGCTGCGGAGGGCGCTGGTCTCATTCTGGAGGGGAGAGGCTTGGAGGTGGATGGCTTGTGGGCTGCCGCCTGGGGAAGGAAGAGGGCAGGGACCGCAGAAGCCCTGAGGGGGGAGGGGGCAGAGTGCTTCCTTCGAAGCCGCGTCCAGAACGGCCGCAGCTGGTCTGGAGCCCGAGGACAGCGGCGTGCCTGCTGTGAACCACGTGTTCCTGCCATGTCTCGGGGCCACGCAGCCACTGACACTTGGGCCAGAGGCAGCTGAGGCTTTTCTAACTCAGCCATGAAGCTCAGACATCTGTTACCCAAAATTCGCTCCCCCAGATTTGCTGATTTACACCCGAGGAAAGAGAGCCCTGCTAGGTGGAGAGGCAAAGTCCCTGAAAAGCCGGAGACGAACCAAGCCCGGTTACAAAATGACGCCCTTCAGAGAAGACACAGGTCCCGTATAGCTGCTTCCGGAAAGCGCTTACATTCCCCACAGAGCAGGCTCCTGCAGCCTCCACACCCACCCACCACGGACTCAACACAGAAGTTACTCTGTCACTGCTCTGGGGCCCCACGTCAGACTGGGTCTCACCGCGTTGAAACCGAGGCGTGGTTGTCGCCGGGGCTGGCTCCTTCCCAAGGCTCCGAGGGAGCGTCTGCATTCCTGCCCCTCCGGCTTCCAGAATTGCCTGCATGCCTCCCCCTCGGGGCCAGCAGTGCCAGCCCTGCCTCACTCCCATCGCCTTACTGCGATGCCGACTCGCGGCCCCCTGGTCCCCTCAAGGACCCTGTGGTGACACCGGCGCAGCCTCAGGTCAGCTGACCGACCACCTCAATTCCATCTGCAGCCGCAGGCCTTCGCTACGCACCCTGACGTGCTCCCGGGCCCCCAGGTTAGGACGCAGACAACTTCGGGGGCAGTTTTTCTGCGGCCCACACCATGCCAAGGTCGCTGTCAAGAGCCGATGCCACCTCGGGGAAGTTTGCCCTTCTGCCCACTCCCCACTGGCCAGCAGAGCCCTCTGAGCAACTGGTGAGGGGCCGGCCCAGCGCTGGCGGGGGCGGAGGGGGGCTGAGCCTGCCTGAAAAGACCAAAGACGTGACCACCTGGAGCCCCTGGGAGCCCCGACTTTTCCGTTCACTGCTCTGTGCCGCCCCTGCCTCAGGCCACCTCGGGCTCAGGTGCTGGGACACACTGGTCAGCAGTGTGGACATGGTCCCGGCATGTCGTGGAGCCAGCAGCCACCACGCACTGAGGGGACACAGCCCACAGGCGCCATGGCAGCTGCCTGCTGCAGAGGCGGGGAGCGGGGAGGCAGCGGGGCACTGGACACGCACCGAACTGGACATGTCACGGAACACAGTCCCCAGGTGGTCACCCCCGCCCTTGTCCCTGCCAGACCGCTCCACTGAGCTCCAGGCATGTGGCCAGCAGAAACCAGTTCATCTGCTCCAGCCCTGAAGCCCAACCAACAGAGACGGGGGACGAGGTGTGCCGTGTTAGACGGGAGCCAGACACATGCCAACACGACCTTTTCCCTCCCGAAATACCTGCTGTGGACACACCCTGGTGGGGTCTGGCCCCCTTCCCAGGAGCAGGCCCGAGAGGCACAGGCACCGCGGTCTTTGGGGAGCCCCCGCTTCGTGTTCAAGGGAGCAGTGATGGGAACCCTGCAAGCAGCCTGGCCGGAACCCTGTCTGGGAGCGGCCAGGGGATGTTGGGTCTCCTCTGTGCCTGTGGGCTGAGACGGCCCCCCCTCTCAGCTACACTTGATGTCAGGAGTCGGGGTGACTGCGGACAGGCAGTGTGCTCGCTGCGGGATCACGTGGGAAAGGCAGGGCTGCTGTGGGCTGGGGCGGGCCGGGCCTCCGTGTGGCACTGAGGATGAGACAGCTTGTGTTTAAACAAAGCAGCAGCATCGATGGCATGAACCCCAGTGCGTGCGGAGCTTGGGCCCCATGGCCGTAGGAAAGGGCCTTTGAGCGGCGGCAACCGGACAAGACAGTTAAAGGGGGGCGAGGGGGGACCTGGCGACAGGACACGGTGTCACTTCAGCTGGAAGACTATTTCCCCCCTCAGAGCCGACAAGGAGGGCCTGGGACACAGAACCAGCCTTAAAGACAAGCCAGGACAAGGCCGAGGCAGGACTGAACCCTGAAGGCAAGGGAAAGTGCGAGCCAGCCAGGAAACAAGCGACTGACCCCTGGGTGCACCTCGGGCTTCAGCACAGAGAGCTTCTCGCTGTCCCAGCAAAGGAGGGGCTAGCGCACCACAAACCAGAGACCTGACGGGGTGGGGGCAGGACGGCACCCCTGAAAAGCAGCACAGGGTGCTGCCTAGGAAAGCACTTTAGCGACAGAAATTGGAAAGCCGGGGGCATCAACGACATCTAACTACAGCCTCCGCCCCGATTCCAGAATGCCAGAGTGTGAGGACCCATTAGGGGATCCCTGAGTCCAGGGTCACTCAGTGTGGACAAGCGTGCAAGCGGCTCAGCCGGAGGAGGGCGGCTGCTCGAAGGGGACGGCGGATCTGAGGTCTTCCCCACCCTTTCCCCGTGCTGTGTGAACTTCTGCCTGCGGTCGGACACTGAGCTCAGCCTTCCGGCAGCCCAGCCTCTCTCCCCCTTTGAGGACGGCTCCGTGAGCTTAGATCAGCTATCAGCTATCAGAAAACTCTTCGAAGTAGATTGATTAGAGGTGTGGGACCAGGTGGCCGAAGGACACACAGGTGGCCGGTAGCATTAAGAAACCACCACTGAAGTGAACAGGAAAAGATGGCCTACCCCATTTCCCCGAATGTGGGGGGAGGAGGGCGGACATGTGCTTTCTTTTCTGGGCGCTGGGCCTGTGTGCAGACTCCAAATACAGCGTGTCCCCACTAAACCTCACAGCTAGGTTCTGGGATTTGAAGCGCAATGACCTGTAACAAAACTCTGTTTACCGGAAGCTAATTGATGTAAACACGAGTTGAGCTCCAACAGCATCCGATCGATGTTTCAAAGAAACTGCATCGAATGAAACTGTTATCTGAGGACCCTCAATGGTACTAAGGGCCTGCTGTACAATGGAACGGTGTGCAACACACCAATCCACCAGTGGAGCCTGTCTCCTTGCAGCAACTGTTTCACCTTCAAGCGCTACCCGCCTAACATTCAAGGAAACTAAGTAGCTAATCTTACAAAAGAGAATTCAAGCTTGTGAAGGAATCTGGGTCTCTCAGCTGGGGCGGGGGGGGGGGGGGGGGGGGGGGGGGGGGGGGGGGGGGGGGGGATGGTAGGAGACATGGTGGAATCACTCCTCCAGGTTTGTGTTGCCAGGCAACCTGGTGGCCCTGTTCCCTGGAACAGCCAGCAGGGACCCAGCACCCCCCCCCCCTGCACAATTACAAAAATTAGTATAAACAGACCTAAATGGCAAATCTCACTTCTGCTCATGATGACCTTTCTCCCTGATGGACCACACATACAAAGCATCGCAAAACCAAACCAAAATATGTCTGCCCATCTAGTTACAGGTGGGAAATGCAAACCATGGTCAATAATAAAAAATAACAAATAGTAACAAGCCCTTGGCGCTTGTCAGGTACTAGATACTTTTTAGATGATCACTGCAGAAGGCCTTTGAGGTAGGTGGTACTATTTCCATTTTATAGACGGAGACACCAAGGCCCGGAGGCATGAAGCCGGCACTGAACCAGCGGTGAGCTTTGGAGGCCTCGCTGTGACCCCTGCCCCGAGCTACCCAGAACCCAGACAGGCCAGCACAGGGAGGCAGGTGGTGCAGACCCCTAGCTGTCTCCCCGAACACCTGGTGCTAATGGTGATGCAGGATTAGTCCCTGCTCCCTTGCATTTTAATGAGTCACCTGGCAGAGCAAACCAGGTCTCCTTTCTACACAAGGGGAGAGGAAGAGGGCACATGCCAGCCATGGGGGTGGGTCACAGAGGGGAGGCGGTGTGACACAGTGAGTTTTTTTTTGGAGCTGGACCATCCTGTGCCCAAGGCCCCGAGTCCCAGCTGCATGAACTTGGGACAGCCACTTCTCTAAGCCTTGGGGTCCGTGTCTGTAAAAATGGGACAATATCCGCCCCAATGTTAACGGGTTTGTTTCTCGGGTTGAGAGAACTCACGCCTGAGTACCAGAAACCCTTCACACCATCGCTGTCGGGGTTTAAACACTCCACGGACCAGCACTTCCTCTGGCCGCACTCTGAGACGGCTCCCCGCAGATGCCTGATCCCAAGAGCACTGGCCAGAGGGCCCGTGGGCCACCTTCGTGGGACTGAGACAAGGCCTCCCGCACATTAGCAACTTTGTGGTTCGGCACCCCACCTTCATGTTTCCAGTGAGGGTTTTTTTCCTAAAACCAGCAGGCAGACTCCCCAAACTTCCCTGCCCCAGGGTGGCAGCCTTGGAATGGAACTCTTGACTCAGGGCCTTCAGTCCGGCCCTGTAACAATGCGCCCCTGGCGTGGCCTTCGGGGCCAGTTCCGTCTTCCCTCCACAAGAGCGCAACAGTGCCTCCAGGAGGCGGTGAAAGACCGAGGGACTGGTCACGGGGTGCCCCCCCCCCGCCCCCCCCCCCAACTTGAGGAAACAGCAACACAAACTCTTCCCCAGGAGGAGAGCAGGCCTGGCCTTTTCTGTTTCTGAACAGGATCTGAACTGGATTGTGCCCCCTGTGTGACACCGACTTCCCAGCGTGGGGTAACAGGGTTTCCGGACCCCCTGCTTCTGGCAGGGTCCCGAGGTTACATTTGGCCATCTTAAATTGCCTATTTTTCTCTTTCTTTCTCCTTGTTTCTATTCTTTTTTCTTGC
>PVJI01001371.1:0-184707 GCA_004026765.1 Micronycteris hirsuta
TACGACCCTCCCGTCAGTGGCCCTCTCTGCCTTAGCCTGACCAGTCCCTCCTCACACACCCACGCTCCCCACTGCTGTGGGCTGCCTGCCGTCCCTTATGAAAGGCTGTCTCTCGCAAAGCTCTGTGCCGTCAGGACATGCCCCTTTCTTCCTGGAATTCCTTTCCCATCAAGTCCATCTAACTAACCCTAAAATAAACACCACCTCTGTGATGCCCTCCTGGACTTCCCCAGGAGATTTAGCTCTGCAGCATGCGTTTCTGGTGGCTTCGGTTTACACCCAACCTGCTCCGCCTTTCGCTTGGCATGGGGAACTGGTCGTGAGGGGCTGGGTGGTGAGGAGGGAAGAGCGGCTGCAGGAGGCAAGCAGATTGGGGATTTAGTCCTGGCTCTGCCAAGTGAACTGGAACAAGTTCTCAACCTTTGGGAATCAGAGCTCGGACTTAAAAAGCGCCTGGCAGAGCCTGGGATGTTCAAGAAGTGTGCACTCTATGTGTGTGTGTTTTTCCTACTCCAAACTTGGCACTCCTAGAAAGTAGACAGGGCCCATTATTTTTCTAAACTCAGGCTGGTACAAATAGGTGTTTAATAAATATTTTGTGAATGGTCTGTTCTGCAGTCCTACCCTCACAGGACCTTGGGCTTATATAACTTGCCACCACCAGCTGTGAAACTCAATGGTTCTATTTACAGAGCACTTGGGGGAAATCAACTTCACCTCAGGTGTCTTTTTGGTGCGATACCTAGCTCCATCTAGTGGCCAGTATAGGATGTGACACCGTGGTTTTGATTGCTTTTACCTGTAAGAGTCATGGGGTTGGTTTAAGACTGAAGGCAGAGGAAGCTGGCGTTGTAACAGCCGGCTTGTCATTCGAATGTAGCCTGAGGAGTAGTCTGGTGTGGGACAGAAAGCGGGATTTTGAACAGGTTGGTCCTCAGTGTTGACGTTTTAATGTCAGCAGGTGTCCCTGTGGGGTGTCAGGGTGTCCTCCATCACCAGGTACGGGGTGTGCTCTGGTTTCTTCTGGGAGACGCGGCTCCTTAGAAGCTGAGGGCCCATCCTTGCTGCAGTACCTGCAGCTCACAGGTATGCAAGGATGCGTCAGCTGGGGGTGCCCTGGCAAAATACCACAGGCGGGGGTTAAACAACCGACCGTTACTTCTCACAGTTTTGGAGGCTGGAAGTCCAAGGTCATAGTGCCACCACGGTCAGGCTCTGCCGAGAGCCCCCTTTCTGGCCCACCGTGTCCTCACATAGCCGAGAAAAGAAGCTCTAGTGGGTCCCCCTCTTCTTATAAGGTCACTAGTCCCATCAATACCTCATCAAACCCAGTTACCTCCCAGAGGTCCACCTCCTGAGACCATCTTATTGGCGGTTAGGGCTTCAGCATTTGATTTTGGGGGTGGGCAGAGGAGGACACAAAAATTTAATCATAACAGGGTGTTCATGCTTCCAGGCGTCATTTACACATACAATACTCTGTGCTTAGGTTGCCTTTCTTATTATTGCCCAACAGGTTTCCTCCTTCTAGAAGACTTTCTTGGTCTGTCCAAGCAGAGGCAGCGATTCTTTCCTCTGGGCTCCCATGGTACTGGACAGACCACAGTAGTACCAGTAGCACTACATCAGAATTATAAATATCTGTGTGTATAAAATGAAACGAGGCACCCGTACAAAAATTTTAGACTGTATCAGTGCATTGCTTAGAGTAAGGGAGCCCGTTCCTGTCACAAGCCCTGGAAGGTTAACGTCAGATCTGTCTCAGACACTTGCATGTCTTCAGTGGCTGGCACAGTGCCTGCTTGTTCTGTAGGAAGTGGTCAGGAAGTATTTGCTGAGTGGATGCTACATTGACCTTAAGCAAACTGAGACCAGTCGCCTGCCTCTGAATGAATATGTGCCTAAGATTGAAGCCCCTTGAGCTGAGGGCCCAGTCACATCACGTAGTCTTCCCCTCCTTGGCCCTGGCTTCTACTGTCCGGTTATTCCAGACTTTGACCACCTCTGTCCCAGGGAGCTGGACGTGGACACAGGAAGAGACAGCCCCGAGTCCTGGACCAGGTGCCTTGGGGAGTCATGGGGATGGAAGTGCCTCCCTTCCTCTCTCTCTTCGCCCATTGACCACCATGGGACAGGCATGGGGGTGTCTGTCACCAAGCCAGCACAGGACACAGCAGGCAGTCCCGTGTGTCCAAAGGCAGCATCGAGAGCATGAAAGCCTTCTTTTCTGGTGAATGCCTCTCGTGGGCTTTCCAGGCCGTACACAAAGCGACCTTGACAGGCTGTTGTTCCTGGCAACCTGGTGGGAGGGAGAGGAAGCCAAAATGAGCCCCAGAGCCAACACAAATGATTTTAGGCAAGACTGTCCTGCAAGGCACCGGGTCGGGTCACGGCAGGTTCCAGCGGGGCGTGGCGGGCAGCTCGGGGATTGCCGTGCATGGGCGCTTGTTTCTCGGGGTCGGTCTCTCTGAAATGATCTTGGCTTGTGCAGCTCTTGGAAGGCTTGGGAATTCGCGGTTGCCAGTCGGCCAGCCACTGGGGGGCTCTCGATGGGATTAGAAAGGTCTGATTGTCATGGAAAGGTCACGACTCAACTCTGTAGACAGTTCTTTCGGACCTTGGGCAAGTCACTTGCCCCTAATGCACTGCTGTCCTCCTTCTCTCTCTCTCTCTCTCTCTCTCTCTCTCACACACACACACACACACACACACACACACAGACACACACCCCACCACCACCACCACCACTAACAACAACAGAGCTACGGTAAGAAGCCTGAGTAGCCCAGTAGGTTAGAAATGGGGCCGGGGCAGGCCCTAGTCTAGCGATCTTTCTACAGTATTTCTCTCTTCTTGCTTTATTTTTCTCACCGACAGGCCTTATCCATGTATGACTCACAGAAACCGTCAACGCCACTCCCTGTCTGACATTTTCCTTCGTGTTAGATATCCCGGGCAAGTACAGTGACCCCTGTTCTCATAAGCGGCTCTGTGGGCGGAGTGAGGAAGCACAGAGAGTCGCACAGGGGCAGGACTGATTTCCCCGAGTGTTGCACAACAGGTGACAGCTTCCCTGCGTGGCTGTGATGTCATCTGACATGGGCGGTGGGCTGAGTGGCGGCTCTGGCTACCAGGGTCAGTTGTCCTGACGGCTGGGGAGGCATCAGCTGTGCGCCGCTTCTCCCATCCACAGTGGGCCTGCTTGACTTATGGAGCATGGGAAATCTGTCAGCCCTTATTGGCGGCTGGGTAGGGGCTTTTACCAGAGCAGAAGGAACAACCGGGCCAACAGCATTCTGAAAGCAGCTATTGTCTGCCATTCCCAAGCCTGCCCTCGCCACTGTTGGTGACTATGGATTTAGCAGGCAGAGACCAGGCCTAAAAAATGATTTGCTGGCCAGCAGCCCCGTGGAGAAATGAAGTGCGGTCCCACTCTGACAGGGGCAGCCCAGACCACCACTTGTAACTAACAGCCTAGTGAGTTACTGGTAAGAGAGAAAAAAGGGGTGTCTCAGCTTCTCAGGACACCAGGCTTAGGTCCTGACTTGAATGCACGAGCTGGCTCTGAGATTTGAATCCTGTGGGGAAGGAAGAGCAGGAGCGAACAGATGTGGGTGCTTTGGGAGAAGAAGGTCATATACCTCAGCCCTTCTTAAGTGGTCCTCACCGCCTGCCCTCCAATCCTTGGCGACATCCTTCTGGTCCTAAAGCTTTCCAAAACACGGGACCCCTGGAGTGGGGACCTGGCGAGCGTCCTTTGGCCAGCCTTCCGAGGACGCTCCAGTGAAAGGCAGCACAGCGCCATCTGAAAGTGCCTGTTGAGTTTGTTGTGTACTGGAGCCTGTGCCACAGGCCCTGAGGCCGAGGGGAATGGACAAGGCCCGTCCCCAAGATCCTAATCCCGTGGACCGAAGCTCATGGAGCAGGGATGTGTGCAGACCCGTAGAGGAGCAGCAACCCGCAGAGGCCTGTGGGGGAGCAGTGAATTCTGCAGGGACCACCAGTGGGAGGGAAGGAGCCTACTGTGAGTCATGGCAGCAGGAAGGGTGTGGCCGTGGAGCCCGCCCTGGGGTCCGGGGCTGGGAACACTGCTCCTGGCGGCGTGTGCGGGAGCGAGCTGTGTGATTTCCGGTGCCCCTCTCATGGAGCTGCCCCGGGGCTTCCGTGAGATCATGCCTGGACAGAGCACTCGGCAGATGTCAGGGCCAGAAGGTCTTCCAGCAGTAGCAGCGGTGTCTTCAGGACGTATTAGCTGGGCCTTGAAAGGTAATAAACATGTGGCCAGGCTGACCAAGGCCGAGAGCAAGGGCTGAGGGCAGATGGCTGTGGGGTGCGTTTTTGTGAGAGAGGAGTCAGGGATGGATTGGAGACTTGAGAGGAGCTGGGTGGTCTCGGGTCGGAAGCTGTTAGGGTCCAGAGAGCGACAACGTGGCTCCGTGTGAGGCCAGGGCCCTGGGAACAGACGTGCAGAGGGGTCAGACAGACTTCTCACACTAAATGCAGCCTGCCGTGGGGGCCGCTTTGACCAGGAGCACGAGGTGCTGGAGAGATTAGGGTGGCTCCCGGGCTCCTGCCCATGCTGAAACAGGCTGGGGAGTTGTTGACCTCCGTTCTTAGCGCCCTCTGTTCGTTTCCGGTGTTTCCCTCCTGCCTGTTGGCACCCATCCAGTCCCTCTGGTCGTCTCAGGCCTCGGGGGCCGGAGCAGCCCAGCCCCGGTCCGCGGCTGGCTGAGTGTTTAAGCAGAGTGAGTACCCCGCAGCCTATAGGACGTGATTCTGGGGGCCTTAGGAAAACTGCGAGCCCACAGCCCCAGGGAAGCTCCTGTGTGTTGGCACTTAATTCTAACACAAGGCAGGTGGTGATAAATGTTAGCATTGAGGGACATAATGAATGGGGGACTCCAAGGGGGACCTGGGGATAGAGCAAGCCCCTTGGGGGCCTTTTATTTTCTTTATTCTTCTGGGAAGCCAGCTTTTCTCACCTGCAGATGAGAGTGGCGGTGCCTGGAGTTGCTGTCCGTGGGAGAAGGCGTGCAGAGTGCTCGGTCAGTGTCAGGCATCGCAGGTCCTTCCAGTCATCCTCGTAATGACGGCGCCGCTGCCAGGATCAGATGGGGTAGGGTGCACGTGTGGTGCCTAGCTCAGTGCCTGGTGCCGTGTGAGAGTCCTCCATGTGAGTATATTCCTTCTCCTCCGCTCTAGCTCCTCGCCAAACGCCAGGGCCACATCTCCTTGCAGCACGTGGGGTTTGAGAGGAGACCGTGGCTGACAAATCCCTGGACCGCTCCAGCCGACTGTCACTGCGCTGGGTTTGTGGACGCTGCCCTGGCGGGTCAGGCCGAGCAGGGCACTCCTTCCTTTCTCCCACCGCCTGCACTGCCCACCGTCCTGCCCAAACAGACTTCCGGCCCGGTGCTCAGGTGGGCCCCAGGTGTTCGACAAGGGAAATTCCACCTCCTGTTCATTGGTCAGCACCATAGAGACGCTCTGTGTTTTAGTTATTTCAAGTGAACAAATATTTAACCAGTGCGTCTGCTCAGGCTCGGCTCTGAGGTGGGGCCAACTAGGTTTGTTCTTAGGGCTGCGCTATTTGGCTCTCCTTGCCTTGGGGGCTTGCGTTAGGTCCTTACAGGTTCTCCTCTGGATACGCCTGGGAACAGTGCGTTTGCTGCGAGGCACCTGCACATGCAGGAGAGACGCCCTCCGACTCTGCAGCTCCCGACGGATGACGGGAGCGCTGCCCCTCCTCTGTGTGCGGAGCATCTAGCAGAGCCCCACACTCTGGCTTGACGTGACCTCACTTTTCATCTCACTGATAAGGAAAATGAAAACCCAAAGGGATATTGTCATGGAAGAGACGAAAAAGATGGCTTAGGATTTTGTTGTTTCTTTCTCTTTGTGTTCCGGAATGTCATTGGGATTCGGGTGTCTTTGTTGCTTTGCGGGATATTAGCTGGATATTCTGTCCTTTTTCCTTCAGAACCACCCTCTTTGCTGAGGTGTCCTAGCCAGTCGGCCCTCTTTCTCTGCTCAGTGTTTTGCAAAAATGTACCTGGAATGGACAGAGCTGAGGTGTCACAGTAGACTCAAAGGTCCCATTTGTCCTGTGAAGCTTTTGCATAGTTTTGTTAAGTTTTTGGATGCCTCCTTCTAGAAAACACAGCCTCTGTGTGTGTGTGTGTGTGTGTATTCATTTGTATTCATATATATGTGAAGATAAAATATACATATATAAGCATATAGATCACTGAAAGAAAATACTCTTCCCAGTTATTTTTCAAGGGTCAGCAGCTGCAGAGGGGCCCAGCAGATTTATGATGGCAAGGTTACAGGACAGCAAGTTCAAGTTGAGGTGAATACGGAAAGAAACATTTGGATGAGGTTAGAAGTGTTTGGCCCTGAGACAGGAAGCCCATGTTGAAAGACTCAAAAAAAAAAAAAAAAAAAAAACCCCAAACAAAACAAAAAAACATGTATGCCTGAACTCCGATCAAGATAAGAAACTGAAGTTCTGTTGAGAACTCACGGTCCTCTCACAAAGCAGCTCTGGGGGTGGCGAAGTGGAAGAAACTTTACCCGTGAGGACAGAAGACCTGACTCCACATTCCGCGTGTGCCAGCCACGTGGCCTGCGGGAGTCAGTCCCCTTGCCGAGCCTGTGCCCCGTCTGTTAAACGGGGACCCACTTCTTAGGTGTGAGGTGAGGACGAGAGGAGGCGGTTTACCGAGTGCTGGGCACACACAGAGGGGTGGCTCCCTTCCGCTTTTCAGGGTTGCGTGGTCCCCTTGCCTTCCTCGTCCTTTACCGTGCTTAGAATACTCAGTGAGACGACCTCATGCTCTTTCTTACTCCTGAGCACGGTGACCGCATGCCTGCCCCTGGTCGGAGCTGGTCGGTGTGTTAGTCAGGGTTCTCGAGGGGGAGAATGTGGCACTGCAAGTCCAAAGGCAGCCTGGGGGCAGCATTCCCCCTTCCTTGGAGAATATCAACCGATATTTTTTTCTTTCTTCACCTGATTGGATAGGGCCCACCCATGTGCTAAAGGATGTTTTACTTAAAGCCCACTGAATTAAATGTTAATGTCCTCTAAAAAGTACCTTCACAGCGACATCTAGACCAGTGATTGCCCAATATCTGGTGTCGTGGCCTGGGCGCACTGACACACCAAATTAAGCCGCACCGCCCGCGAGCAGGCCTCAGCACAGCGTGGCCGTGGGGACGAGTCATCGGGGGCTGCAGGCAGCTCACCCGCGGCCCAGAGACACGGAGCAGCGCGTCCGCTTGTGGAAACATCTGCGAGGGCTCGAGGCTAATGCGTCCTGCCTGGGATGGGACCGCAAATCAAAAATCTGCACATGCCTTGGAAGAATCATTGCCTCGCTTCCCGAATTCCTGATGAGAAATCTCCTTGAGAAATGGAGATTTCAACCTTTCCTCTTAATCTCCAAATAACTGCGGAAGGAGACAGGTACCCTGGCATAGACAGCTCTGGAGGGCTGGTGATTTTTGAGATCCCAAGTGCAATAAGATTCCGAGGCTAAGGAGAGGCCCGGTCTGTCTCCAGAGTCCTCCAGGTATAAATCAAGCCCACATCCACTTGTGGATCCTGGGACACGTGGGAGATGGGCCTGTGGTTGGCTCGCTGGGCCTTCGGAGCCCAGCTCCCAGTTCCCAGAGCTTTGTGCTTGTGGTCGCCCGGTCGTCTGTTCTGAAATGGGGAATCTCACGTACTTGAACAGTGAAGTTGAAGGGGAGAAGTTGTCCGAAACACAGGACAGAATAAATGTGGCGTTGGCTCTGAAGGAAGAAGGCCAAGGAGGAGTCACCTAACAGAGCCCTACGAACACAGGTCCCTTTGCCTGGCCTGCGGCAGTGGCTCTGTGATTCCCAGCGGCCAACATGCTTGTGAGTCTGTCGCACACTAGGCACTGTGTTGAGCTCTCTACGTGCAATGTCTCACTTATTCTTTCTACCGGTTCTGAGACAGAGAGAGAGAGAGAGAGAGAGAGAGAGAGAGACACTGGTTTTCATTCACTTTTTACGGTTGAGGAGACCAAGATCAGAGAGGGTTCGTTGCTTGAATAGGTCACGCAGGTAGTAACTGCACGTGTTCGACTGGGCTGAATTCAAAGCCGTGCCCCAAGAACTCGGTAGTATGGCTTCTCACTACAGCTAGACCCCATGCTCTGAACAGATGGAAGGCAAGACCAAACGAGGAGGGGCACCCTCTGGACTTTGGACGCCTGACTGGCAGACCCTGGGCCATTTTAGGGAGCCCTGGAAAGAGCTGGAAGGTGGTGATCAGAGCGTAGGGCCCAGAGGGCCGTGTTGCCCAAGAACTTGAAGGTATGTGGGCAGTGCCCGGGCAAGGAGCAGGGAGGCCGGCTGGGGTGGTGGCCAGTGCAGATACTTTCCTTTGCCTCGAAAGCATTACTGTGTGTTTCATTTCAATGAAATGTCACAGGTCTTCGCCGCAGCATTAGAAACACTTGTGTCAACGTTCCCCAGGTGTTTGTGCCGAAAGTGAGTGGGGGCCAAACTGGTTCCGTGGATGTTGGAAATGAAAACCAGCGAGGGGAGCGGAGGCAGGAAGGTCCCGATCCAGAGCCCGCTGCGCACGGTGACGCACGGTGGCGCACGGAAGCGCCTCGCCACGGTGCGGCTTCCTGCTGCGAAGTCTCCGGGATGTGGCCGTGTCTGTCATCGACCGCGTCCAGCCCCTGCAGATGTGAGACCTGAGTTTCTCTGAGGAAATTCTACCCTTGCAGCCCCCCACCCGTGGCGAACCCAAACAAAACACGCAATTACAAGCTCAGCACACCTGAAGACCTCAGAACCGTGCGTGGCAAGTTAGAGCTTTATTAATTGAGTTGACTTTTGCTTTACTCTGTGGGAGTTGTTAATTAAAACCACTCAACCCCTGAGTTGGGAGAGAGGGGGGGAGATTAAAATCGGGGACCGCCAACAGATGGGCTTCTGCACTCCTGTGCAGGCTGATGTAGCTATTGCAGAAGTCAACACAGACTTGACGGTTGAATCAGCCGTTCACCGCAAGTGCAGTTCCTTGGGAACAGCTTTCACTTAATGTCCTGCAGCCGGGCCCTCCGGGTGTGAGGAGCCCGCCTGGCCCGTGACCAGGTATACATACGCACTGTCTCATTACATCCTCGCTAACCTGTATCGTGCTCCGCCCACTCTCCCGGTGAGGACGCAGCTGCTTGGAGCTCAGTGACTTTCCCACGGCCTTGGAGCTGGTGAGTTAGGGGGCCGGGACTCAGGGGGACAGGCTGACCGTGGCGCAGGAGCGCAGCCGCTGCGCCCCAGGGTTTTCGCTGAGGTCGCGTAAACAGGTCAGAGATCTGACTCCTGTTCTTTCCCCCAGACCTGCCCCTCCGCCTGTGTTCTCACTCGCAGCCACCCCTCTTCCACAGCCGGGACCCGGGAGGAGTCTCAGACCCTTCCCTCCCTTGCTCCTGGTGCGCCGGCACTGAGTTCGAGGGATTCTGTCTCTTCAGTATCTCTCCCCACGTTCTCTTTAGTGTCGCCACTCATATTTCTCCCCGAGACGGCTGTGTTCCTCCCGTCGTTGCTTTCCTTGCCTCTGATCTCAGTGCCTATCCAACAGATGCATCCTACCTTTTGGTGAGAAAATCTTCTAGAGTATAACTCTGATTCCATTATCACCTGGCTCCATATCGCCTTTGGTAAACTCTGTGTTTCGGTTTCCGTTGCTAATTAACAAATGACTCCAAAACCTAGCTGCTCGAAACCAGCATTCTGTCATGCTCACAGGATCTCTGCATCAGGAATTGGCAAGAGTACAGGGGAGGTGGCTTGTCTCTGCTCTCCCTCACCCAGAGCCTCAGCTGGGAGGCCCCTGGGGCTGGAGCTGGCTTGATAGCTGGGGGTCCATGTCATCAAAGTTTGTTGGGTCGTGTAAGTGACACGTGGTCTGGGACGAATCAAAGGTAGGCTGCACACGACCTCTCCATGTGGCGTGGCTTCCAAAGACAAGGAGGCCTTAGGACGGGGGCTTCTTACCTGGGAGCTCAGAGCCCCCAAAGGCAAGTGTTACAGTGACCACAGTGAGGCTGCATTGCCTCTGTCACCTGCTCTTAGGAGTCACAGATGCCACTTTCACCGTGCTAGGTTAATTAAAGCAGTCGCAGCCCTCCAGATTTAGGAGGAGGGACAGCTCCTAGTTCTCAGTGGGAGGGTGGCGAGGTCAGCTTGAAGACCAAGTGCAATAGGAGATGTTGCTGTGGTCGTCTTTGGAAAATACGGTCTGCTGTATCCCACCCCTCCGTGCCCCAACATTGGCAGCAAGCGCCCTGGAGGCACAGACCTCATCTGTCACACTGACCACATGTCACCTGTGCCCAGCACGGTGCACAGCACAGAGTCGGCCCTCCTTTCCAGGTGGGGAGTGAGGGAGCGATGCACTGGCCTAGACTCATTTCCGTGACCTCCTTCAACCCCGCACTGCCCACCCCTCCCCCACCCCCACTCTGGTCCTGCCGCTCTGGGCCACTGATAATTTCCTTGCTATAGACACCGTGCTCTTAGAACTTGGTGCCTTTGCACATGTCTGTCTCTCTCACTTCCCCGCACTCGTTTGCCACCCACCTGCCACAGTCCTTTAAGAATCTGCTGAAGCCAGGCAGCCTTCCCCGGCAACCCCAGCAGACATCCAGCCTCCCTCCTTTGGGTCCCCAGACACCTGGTCATACCTCCCCAATGGCCCCTCCCAGTTCTTTTGGCTTTGCCTCTTTGTATAACAGTCTCCTAGATCAAGATATCCTGGAGCAGAGGGATTGTGTAATTTGACCCCTGCATTTCTGACTCCTGCCAGACGTGCAGTGTCTGCTTAGTAATGGGTGTAGAACGATGGGAGACAGATAACAGTAGTAACTCATAGTGATAATGGCAGCCAGTGTTTGTCCAGTGCCTTTCATGTGGCAGGTACCTTCTCGTGTTATCTCATCGGGTTCTTAGAGGAATTCTTGGAGGCCTGTGGCATGTTATCGTCCCCATGTCGCAGATAGGGAAACTGAGGGTGGGGGAAGTCACTTGCCGGAGATCATACAGCTCTACTATAAGATGCAGCCCGTTTGGGGAAGCTTGTAGGACTTGCCAGTTGAAATCCAAGCCCCTTTCCCTTCGGTGTTGCTTCCTGCTGGGTTTTAGGCCCTGAGAGCCAAAGATGCATCTAGGTTCTGTAGAGCTCTATGAATCCTAACCTTTACCTGGATTGATAGAATAACGTGGGAAGCAACAGAGAGTCTGCATGTTACACACAGCCTGTTTTGCTCTCGTTGCCAGGTTTTCAGGGATTCAGCATCAGGCTGAGGTTTGTTAGGGAAAGCTAGCAAGGAAGGTGAAGGGCTCACAATGTCATAGAAGTGTTTGTAGAAAGTAGGTTTGCTTGTGGAAAACTCTTAGAAGAGCATAGGTTCCAGAGGACCAAGCTTTTAAACCACACGTGGAAGTTAGACTTAAATTTTTTATTTCCTAAACGCTTGGGTGACCATTAATCGGTGTAAGGAAAAGTATGCTGAAAATTGGACCTGTCCAAAGCAGGCTGGGCTGTTTTGCAAGGACATGAGCCTCCTGTTCCTGAGAGTAATCAAGCAGAATCTGGGAAACTGTATGTCTACATGTTTGCAGAAGGGATTTCTGTCTGAGGTGCAAGGCTGAGACATGACCTGCCATGGTTTCCTCCTGGTCTAAGATTCAGGGTGTCCAGGTCCCCATAGGAATCCCCAAGGTTCAGGTACAAACAGACCACAGGTGGGCGTTGTGTTCAGGAATAAGAGGTCTCTTTGACAAACCAGGTTTTCACAGGTCACAGGGTGGCGGCAGGGCACCAAAGCTGTTCCTTCTGAAAATGTTCTCACCCCTGTCCCCGTTTAATAAATGCGAAAATCACACGTACTTCCTTCCCCTGCTGCAGGTGCTGATCTGGAATGGACAGGGGTTTGGAGGCGGAAGGGGCTGTGGCTGTTGCGAATCACTGTGAGCTCAGGGTCTGCACACCAGGCGAGCTGCTGGTGAAAGTTACAGTCTATGGGTCATATAGTGCAGAGGAGAGTTATTTAAAGGGTAAAAATGTTGCAATATTGAACATGCTCACTCTGACTGGGCAAGGTCTGGGAAACTCAGCTGACCTACATCCCGTCCCTGTGAAAGGAGAAACACTTGAACACGTTGGAAAGGGAAAAACAAAATGTCAGGGACCCTGTTTTTTTGTCTGCGAACACCAGGCAGCTGTTCTGACTCCGGTTCCTCCTGAACTAACGGAGGTAATTTGAGTGTCCGGGAGGCAACCAGCATCTTGATTCCTGCTCTGGAGGTCACTGGCCTGCGTTCCGGTTCCCTGTTCGCCTGCCCTTCCTACCAGTGTGCTGCAGCTGCCGCTGGGGGCCCTACCACTTCCAGATGACACTGTCCTGTGCCACAAGCCAGCAATGGGCCTGTGTGCTTGGCCGCTTGGCTTCTGCGTGTCTCTTGCCTAAGTCACCTTCAGAGCTTCAGCAGCTGCCTTGCTACGGGGAGGGACATGCTCATCAACACAGTCTGTTCTACCTGCCCCCCTTTCAAAAACGCCTGTGGCACCTTCCAGGCCCATACAAGTTGAAATTCTAGGAGGAGACAGTCTGCCTTTCAGCTGGAACTCCCTGCTCTACTGGTTTTACTCTTTACTCCTTTTTAAAAAGTCAGGAACAATGGGGAATTTGGCCATAGGGCAGCAAGACTGCCGGGGCTTGGCTGCAACCATGCTGCCTATCCCCTGAACGGGACCAGGACTTCTCCCTCCAAGACTTTTCCTCCCGGCTTCCTGGAAGGTCCCTGTCTTCCTAGACATCTCCCTTGGAGCCTTTAGGTAACGGAGTCATAGTATTTAACTTTTCTCTCAATAGATGCAAGGATGGCTCATATCTTTTTATATTCCCCCAATGCTGAACACATAAAACTTATTAGTTCTTGGTTATTATTTTCTCATTTAGTCCACTAAGGATGTTTATTAGGCATCTCAAGGGTCCTGGGCACAGTTCTAGGGACTGGGGATAATGAAGCTAAAATATTGAACATATTGGTCTAATCATCATCATCCTTTATTGAACTTGTTGAGTGAGAGGCTGCAGCATAAGGAGCTGGAGAAGCAGACAGTTACAATAAAATGTAAGACAAGGGAGCAAGCCTCAATCTTATCGTAAAAGACAGATTTATTGAACACGGAAGCATATTAAAATGAAAACACATCAGTGGCTACTTCTTGGTTGTGTTTCCTTCGGCAAATCACTTAAAACTCTCTGAGTCTCATTTCTACATCTGAAAAATTGTTAGACCAAGTAATCTTTAAACATTGCCCCCCTCCCATCTAATCCACGGTATTTCCCTGAGACTGTATAATTGGTATTTTTCTTAGTGCTCGGTTACCCATAAGGTAGAGGCCTTACAGTCCCCAGGAGGAGGGGAGCATCCTGCATCCCGCCAGTCAGAGACTGGAGAGAGTGGCGGAGTGAGGACACCACTCGTCAGCGAGGACACCAGTGGGTGTTTTAGCCACGGCGGAGCACAGCGTCTGCTTTCTGCAGTTTGTGCGCATCAGACCCCACAGGCACTTGATGGAGTAGAACACACTTTTACGAGACTCGACAGAAAGGGGCATTTTTCTGTGCTCATGTGGGAAGGACGGGGCATGACTTGGGGCATGCCCAGCTGGAGGCAGGGTCGCTTTGTCGCTTTTCCTGTGGCCTGTGGTTTGTTTTTTAAGAATTTCTTTCATGACCAGTTTTACCAGGATTCTTCAGTGCAGCTTTTTTGGAGAGGAGGTAGAACTCCAAAGCAGCAACCGTGAGACGTGCCTGACTAGCTCAGGGCACGGAAGGGCCGCATCTGCACTTTTCAGCCACAGCCTCGTTCCCTTTGTGTGACTACATCCTGTGTCACTTCTGTGGGTACACAGCACATTTTTGGATAGTCTTTCTTCATGTGGAGGCCTGGTGCTTAAGTAGTTCCAAATCCGAACTCTGCAGGAGAGAACTGGTTGGTGCCCATCCTCATGAATTTTAAGTCAGTTTTTTTTCAAACTTAAAAAAAAAAAAAATTCAGCCCTGGCCAGGTTGCTCACTTGGTTGGAGTGTCATCCCGTGCACCAAAAGGTTGCGGGTCGATCCCTGGTCACGGCACATACCTAGGCTGTGGGTTCGATTCCCAGGGGGCGCGTACTAGAAGCAGCCAGTCGATGTCTCTCTCTGACATCAGTGTTTCTCTCTCTTTCTCTCTCCCTCCTTCCCTCCCCACTCTTCCTCTCTCTAAAAATCGGTAAACATATCTTCGGGTAAGGATTAAAAAAAAAATCCCATACCCCTTTCTGCTTAACATAAAGACATCACACTTTGAATTGGGTGGGTGAGGGGGTGTGGTGAGGGTAAGAATAGGTGTGACTTTTGAGAATTACTCTGCCTTTAGTAGGTCCATACCAACCAAAATGTGGTCATACTGTATGTATACACTACATTATTCAGAAACCACTAGGCCTTTTTATGTGTTGGTTTAGAATGGTACATTTATGACATTAAATATGCTTGTCCCAACTTGTGTTCCACCCCAGACGCGGGCCCACTCCCACGGAGGGCCAGGGCTGCAGGCCACCTGGGTTCTGTTTCTGAAGGTGACCCCGGGCGTGTGGACATGTGGAAGAGTGAGCAGGGTCCGCTGTGGTGTCTAGTGGCAGGTCGTTTGAGCATCTTCTGGTCACCTAATATTGATTAATCCCTATGCTTGAAGGCCAGAGGCGTGTGTGTGTGTATAAATATATATATAAAATTTCTTTGTATTGGCAGTGCATTTATTGGGTCCTGTTTAGAACGAGTGTCCAGAATACTGATTTTCTTGATGAAAATGTTACCTGCTAGAAGCTCAGCATCTGAGACTGCACGAGGAGCTCCCTGCCATTGTTGTCCTTTGCGTTGGCACGTGTGTGTCTGTGTGAACTCTCTGATTTTCCTGCCCCAACCCAAGGGGCACCTTCTCCTCCTTCCAGATGCTACTTGAGGTTTCCTTTGTCCGAGAAGCCCTTTCTGGCCCCGTCCCTGTTCTGGCCCTTGCTGAACCCCATGCAATTATCCACAGGTCTGTCCCGCCCCCCCGGCCCCCTGCCCAGGCACTAAGCCTCCATCAAGGTCAAGGACTTAGTCTGATTCTCATTCCTAGCACACACATTAGTGCCTGTCTCACAGTAGAGGCTACGTACATGTTTAATGAACAAATGATACCACCTCCAAACCTGCACCATCTCCAGGGCAACGGCCTGCATATGACTCTAGTGCAGCCCCTCAGCTGCTTCTAGAAATCTCTGCTGAGGTTGGGGGATCTCCAAGGCCTGCTTTATACCCCAGTCTGCAGGAGGGGTTAGTCATCTTCTCACTCCACTGTTCTCAGTACACCTTGACATTCCCTTCAGCTGCAGTCTAGGTAAGACAAGGTGAAACTTGTAGGAACGTAAGCCAAAGCTCCAGCTGGCTTCTCCGCAGTTTGGTGGTGACTATGGTTGTTACCTGGGGGTGTCTGCATGAAACCAGACGAGGAAAAGGCGCTGGATGTCTGACTCCCACCCCTGGGGTGCTACTCATCTTTGAAAGGGAACACACAACCCTGAATACCATCCTAAATTCCGCTGACCTCATGGAGACGTGAACTTGTGCCTTGAAGCATCTGGGGGTGGGGAGGCGTGTCAGAAGTCCCAGAGCGATGAGGTGCAGCCAGGTCCAGAACACCGGTGAGTGCGTCTCGGGGCATGAGAAGTGCCTGGGAGGAAGCGTTCTGCTGACAGAGCAGAAGGCTCTCCAGGGTATTGGCATCCAACTGTGATGTCCCTGCTGAACCACCCGGGCCTTGCCCGTGGTCCTCGGTCTTCAGCACGCCTGGCACTGCTCCCTCATGTTCCCTCCCCATCTTGACTTCCACGGATGTACTGCTCTGAGGTCTATCAGCTTGTATGTCCAAGACCAGGCCTTAATTGATATTTTGGGAAAACCTTGGAGCCCTAACCACTGTTATCCAGCCTTCGTCTGAGATGGAGGGGCCGCCAGGGATCAGGTACTGTTGACACGCTCGTTGTCTCCTTCATGTTGGGGGCCAGGACTGGTCCTGGGGAGGACCTGAGATTGGGATCACCGTTATGCCATGGTGAGTCTTTAGCTCTTAGGGAAACCGAGGCCCGTCTGGCTCCCAGTTCCTCCATCTGGGTCTCAAGATTTAAGGCAGCATATCTGACAGCTTGATCCTCACTACTACCTGCAAGAGATTACTTGCGTGTCTGTTCGGAATGCAAGCTTGGGGGAAGGGAAGACTAGGACGAGAATGGCACTTTTAGGGGGATAAAACTCTTACCTGCGTGATGCCGTGATGGTGGATACGCGGCATTGTGCACCTGCCAAACCCTGTCGAGCTGTACGTGCGACAGCGAGTGAGCCCTAGTGTGAGCTGTGGGCTTTGGTTATAGTAATGTACGGATGTTATTCATAATGTTAATGTTACTAATAATTGGCACTAGTGATTAGTATCAAATAATTATCAAATAACACTGTATCAATGTCAGTTTATCAGTTTTAACAAATGTGTCACACAAATAATAGGGGAAACTGGAGGTAGGACAGAGCGGGAATATGGGAACTACTTTCTGTGCCATTTCTCTCTAAACCTCAAAGTGCACTAAAAAAATAAGGTCTGCTTCAAAATGCAGGGTTTGGGCCCCACTAAGGACACTCTGTCTCTGCGGAGCTGGGGCCTTGGAATGTGCTGTTTTTTCTCGGGTTCCCCCGGTGACTCAGGTGTGTTCTGAAGGTTTGAGAACTCCTGGACGGCAGTCAATCTCCTCTCACCGCTGGTTTCATTCCGAGAAGGAGCTTAAAGGGGCTTTGTCTAGAGAACTGTCTCCTGTGTGTTCGAATGTGTTTCATCTTTCAGTGGGTGGACAGAAAGCTTCCTGCTGGTGTGAGAATGCTTGCTGCACCACCACACTGACAGCCGAACTGCCAGACCGAGTCCCAGACGCCAGGACTGTCAGAGTTCCAAAGTGTGCAGCCTTCCTTGAGAAAACCGCTCTGCCAGCTCCCATTTCAAACGAGCAGAGTTATGGACTATTATGAAAGTTGCCCATGTGTGTATTGATTTACACAGGAGTGGTAAATCCACTATTGTTATAATTCCCCGGCTCTGTGTGATTGTCTATTGTATTAGCAACATTGTGGATTTTTTTATTAAAATGTTTTGCCACTGATATGTGCATAGATCCTTAGGCATGCTAGACCGAAATGCTGCGGAAGTTAGCGCCCCATGGAGTTTTGTTAAACTCGTGAAAAATTCACCTGGTGTTTTTGGGAAAGGCGAAGGGAACTTGGCAGCATGTTTTATCGCCACACAAGAATTTTCCCACTTGCTCAATCCCTCCTCTGTGGGGAGTCTGGCGAGAGCAAGCCCGAACCCAACGCAGTGGTGAGGTGGCGTCCGTGTGCTAAAACTCAGGGTGACGTGTGAGTTACAGCAACACCATGGGCCACGGCTGAGTCACCGCAGCGCAAACACAGCTGAGAGTCTTAGAATGTGGCAACTTGCAGACTGTGTTGGAGGAACCACGTCAGCCAGGATCCACGTCTGCCCTCACTCAGGAGAGGGACTGCTGCCGTGGGTCTGGGGAGGGATCTGGGGAGGGGTCTGGGGACCCACTCAGACCAGATGCGTGTTTTGCACGGCTTGTGAGACGGGGGCCCGTAGCTTTGGCAGGTTCTCAAAAGGGTGCCTAACTCGAGAAGATTTAGGAATTTCTGCTTTAGATAGCAGTCCCTAAATGGTTTTGATTGGGTAAAAAAAAAAAAAAGAAAAAGCTCGTGTTGGTTTTTTGAATATGTATGTGCCACGTTACTGAAATACTGTGTGACGTGTGACGTTAGAAGGGACACGATAAGAAGGAAATCTCCACAGGAGCACTTCCGTTTTGACCCCACTGCAGAGACCGCTGCTTCCACTCTCCCATGTGCGCGGGAGCCGCCCGGCGTCTCATTGAAGGGCAGCATCTGATTCAGGGCATCTGGGAAGCTGCCGTTCTGCCAGGTCTCCAGGTGATGCTGCAGCTGCTGGTGCACGACCCAGGTTTTGAGTGGCAGGCAGAGGGTGAGGCACATGTCGAGTTTTGTTACAATGACCCCAGCAGTGGGCCTTTGCCGCGCTTTAGGAAGTGAAGTCTGTGGCGCTGTCCCTCCCCACCCCTCACCCCAGTGAGGCTTAAAGGGGGCCCCTGAGACCCTGTATGCAGGCTTGTCTTTTATTGCTGCTGCGTCTGTCCCCGCGGCCTGCCAGAGCAGGGCTCTTGTGTGACTAGCTTAGCAACGTCTGTGCAGGGCTCCCCAGAGAGCCGTGCTCCGGTGCCCGGGCTGGCTGGGGTAGGCTCCAGCCCTCCTGAGCCCGGGTCCCTTCTGCAGCGGGCTTGACTTCCTGCCACACCCGGATCAGAGGACTCAGCCAGGGTTTCCATCATCGGTTCGCTCTACAGCCAGGACTCAGTGAGATGGAAGTGAAATGCAGACAAGCCAGGGAAGGGGCTGCTGTCCCTTGAGCTGTGGACATTCCCGGTTGGTGGCTGGCTCTTGGCCATTGGAAGAACGTTCTCGCAGTGACGCCCTTTTGCCATGGTCCTTTTCTTTGTGCTGAGCCGAGGTGGCTTGCGGCATGACCTCAGGTGGCTGCTCCAGGCTTGAGCGAAATACAAGGGAAGATTCTACTAGAGATGAAAACTGAACTCCCTTATCCTCCTAGAAAGAGTGAGATACCAGCTTGGTGATGCCCTGCAGAGCCAGCAGTGCTGACAGGTGCCCCAACTCCGCATCAAGCAGAAAGGTAGGGGACTGGTTGGGTTCCCTAGATCCACAGCCCCCCCGCCCCTGCCGGCAGGGTCCCCACGGACAGCAGGGACATGTTTCCTGATTGTTTGTGTTGTCTAGTCTGGATTTTTTATCGTTAAAGTCCTGTTGTTACAGGGAAAGGTTTTTCAAACCTTAGACTTTCTCTCCAAAGTCTGCGTTGGTTTTGTTTCGTGCGTGTGAGCTAGGAGTGGCCCACGACAGAGAAGCAGCAGCTCCGTGTCCCTTCATCACAGCCCACCTTCATCAGATTTAGAATGTCAAGTACCTCCTGGCAGTAGGGTAGTGGACTCCCTCTGTAACACGTCTCCTTGTCATTTCAGGCAGAGGCCAGGGGAGCGGCAAGTGACATTGTACCATATTTGCCTCAGCTTTTGTGCCTAAAAACTTTGAGGTTTTCCAAGCGTCTCCTTCATAAAATTTTAAGTGTTCACCTAAATTTTAGTGCTGCTGTTTTATGATTAGCACTGAAAATTTAAACCTAGTTTTTTCTAAACATCTTTTGCATTTCAAATGTATTCTCTTCCATCCTGAAGTGAAAGGTAGCAGCTCTTTTCTGTCACAAAGATCAGCTTTCTTCGAGGCCCGGCTGGTGTAGCTCAGTGGATTGAGTGCGGGCTGGGAACCAGAGGGTCCCGGTTCGATTCCCAGTTGGGGCACATGCCTGGGTTGTGGGCCAGGCCCCCAATGAGGGCCATGTGAGAGGCAACCATACATTGCTCTTTCTCCCTCCCTTCTCCTCTCTCTGAAAATAAATAAATAAAACCTTTAAAAAAAAAATACGTACATGAATTTAACTTTAAAAAAAAAAAAAAAAAGATCAGCTTTCTTCGAAAGGGTTCAGGCAGCTTTGTTAGACGAGCTTGTCCGTTTGTCCTTCTGTGACCCAGAGTGGAGTTTACACATCTGACTTCTAAGAGGCCCTGAACTGAAGGGGTCCTTCTACAGGCTTGTCCAGAAACTCAGTTTACACCCCGAGAAACTTAGAGAGTACATGTCATGCCAAGCCGTCAGGGAGTAGACGGGCGCTGTGAGAGCCGGTGTTGCTTAGGGACTTGGACGTTGGTGACGCGCGACTTCACAGGCTTCTCATCAGCCTGTGCAACAACGTGCGTGTGGGTGTGCACGGCCGTTCTTTTCTGTTGACATTGGCAAGGAAAATTTTCTGTATTTCTCTCGTTCCAGTTTTCTTTACAATGTTCACATTTAAACCGAAAGTGTGTCCAGAAAACATAGACAGGCCGACATACCTTTAAAGCAAAGTATCTGTCTAGGCTTTATTCCCTTCTTTTTTTTTTTTAAGATTTTTTTAAAATTTATTTTAGAGGGGAAGGGAGGGAGACAGAGAGGGAAAGAAACAGCGATGTATGGTTGCCTCTCACATGGCCCTCACTGGGGACCTGGCCCGCAACCCAGGCATGTGCCCTGACTGGGAATTGAACCGGGACCCTCTGGTTCCCAGCCCGTGCTCAATCCACTGAGCTACACCAGCCAGGGCTTTCCTTTCTTTTTTTTTTTTCCTTTCCCCCTATTTGCACTGCTTTCATTTCTTGCATCTGAGGCTTTAAAAAAAAATGAATGCCATGTTCTGTTAGAAGTGCACTGAACTAGATCAGGTCAGTACATATCTCTCTCCCTCCCGTCTCCTGCCACCTCCCCCAGTCCCTGATGGAAGGCGGGCGATTTCTTCTGAGACGAGTGAAGGGCGGCATGTGCTGCCTGTGCAGGCCGTGTCAGACTGCGGACCTTGGGATCGAGGAGCCACTGTCCCTCCTTCCAAAGGTGACTCCCAAGGCCAGTTTCATCTGTGTCCCACTGTGGTCTCATTACGTTTAAAGAAGAGCAGAAATCTACTAACTCAACATTGGACTAAAATCTAGCGCATGTCTGTGTTCTAGCAGGTCCTGCTAGAGGTCAGAGCTTTTTCGTAGTGAGTGTCACTTCCATGGGATGCACCCACTTTGTTGAGACACTTCTTGGTAACAGGCACTTCTGGAGGGATGGTGAGGTCTACCGGCAAGTCCAGTCATTCTCCGGAGGCCTGGGATAGCTCAGAGAGGATTCAGACAACTGGTGCATTCCGAAAAATCTGTAGAGGGAAATGTCAGTGAGAAGATGCTCACCAAAAATGCAGTAATGCATGATAGAAGCACTGAAAAGTCGGTGTTCTCTGCGAGACAGAAGCCAGAGCCAGACACTCATTTGCCCCCCTGGTTTGCAGGCAAAGGTCTCAACCCAACCTGGCATCCAGGTCCTTCCTGATGGTGCCCGGTCCCCATGCAGCCCAGCTCCTGTCTTTGCTCTTGATGTTCTAGCAATGGTGAACTACTTACCCTTCTCTTAACTTACCCTCCTCTGCATTTCTCTTGGCTATTTTTCATGTTGTCCATGTGCCTACATGGATTCCCTTCTGACTGGCAAGCTCCTATGCCCCCTTCAAGGGCCAGCTTAAACAGCTCTCCTCTGTGCCACCCTCCCCCACGCGCTCGGAGCCCGTCGTGCGTCCATCTGTAACACTGCTCTGCACGTGGGAGTAGAGTTACCTGTGTGTCCTGTGGCTGAGTCCCTCGTAGGTGTTGAGCTCTGGGAGAGCAGGGCAGGAATGAGGTCTCCAGGCCTTTCCTTCTCTGTTCCTGGCCCAGAGCCTGGTATTTGTGGCACCGAACGGGGAGAATGCAGTCGTCACGCTATGATGAAGCGTTCCCAGTGTGCCAGGCACTTGATAGGATTCCTTTGAAGTTTCTGTGAAGCTCTTCGCACAGTGCACAGCTAGCACCAGTAACCATCAGTTCTCGTTAATGATGATGACGTGCACCAGGCCGCCTCACTAGCAAGGGCCCAGGGAGACTTTGAACCCAGGTTTGTCTGACAACAGAGCGCTCTTTCCGACTCTGATGCCCGTGGGCCACCCCAGGGTGCCTCAGCCTTGAATAGCAAGGAGAACACCCCACTGACAAAAACTCCCAAAGATGGGGTGCACCCATCGCTCCCTGACCTCCCTGAGCCCTCAGGAGCAAGAGCCTTTTTAGCTGCTGGGCACAGGCTGGTGTTTCAGATGAACACAACAGTGACCGCCTCGCTTGTATATGATTCTTTCCCAGGGGCCGACTTGAGTATGGCCATCTAGGTTAACGTATTCGGTAGCCAATTCCCATACAAGTTTGGTTGAACAACAACAAAAAAAATCTATCTTTTTTTATTAAGGCTGGAAGAGTTATTAAATATTTGAAGCTTTTCTGTAAACCAGACTATTGTAATCAGTGGGTAATAATTTAGAAATAAAGATGTCCAATTAGATTCTTAAGTATGAGGCTGGGTCTAGCGACAACTGTCTCCAGTGCTATACTGTCTGCTAACGAGAGAAGCTACAGAATTTATTTTGAAGACTATTATTAAAAGTATATGATTGAATATGTTTTACAGACCTCTATGAGAGGATGTAAATTCCCCATTTTCCTCATCACTTCTCCTTCTCTGCTCCCTGCCCCCGCCCCACATACATGCATGAAATAGATTTGCAACAAAAGGGAATCACTGTCAGATTAGGCGCACTCATGCTACCCCTGACTTCCCCGTGCATTTGAGAAGGCAGAGGATCTGGGTGTAGCCTTGCCTTTTCCCTTCCAATCTGTCTAACAACTTCGGAGTTGCTGGCGTCCGTTGAAAAGTCCAGTTATCACACCCAGCGCAACCCCTCCAGGGCCCTCCCACTTTCCTTAGTGGCCATTTTTCAGCAAAACTGCGTGGCGCATGGGTGTGGCTGGCCTGGGCTCCAGCATGTCTCAGTGTTCCGTCTCTGGAATGCTAACCAAACTCTGCTCTCTGGCCTTCACAGAAAGCCGGGGGTGCGTGCGTGTGCGTGTGTGCGTGTGTGTTGGGGGGCGGGGCTCGTCTCCATGCCCCGATGCATGTAATTGCCCAACTGTGTGTGCTGTTTCACCAGCAGTGAAGATCCGGCAGGGAAAATGAATGCTAAAATTAGTTTGTTTGTCCTTTGACCAGATCTCCCCCAGTTGAAAGTTTTTTGTTGATCTGCATTTTTGTTTATCTGTATTCCCTCAAGGACTTTACTGAAATCTTGCTTAATGGTGTCAGGTTGTGTTTTGAAGAGCTTTCACTGAATTGTCCTCCAAAGGACATTTGTTCTAGAAAGTCTAGTGCCTGGCAAAGTTACTGCATTTGGGCGCAGGTGTTTTTTCCTGTATGTACCAGCTGTAGGCTGTGGGCATGTAGCCCACCGCTGGACCCCGAGTCGCTACATCTGGTGGGTGGATGGACAGATGGACAGATGGGTAGGCTGACAGGTAGTGTAATTTGCTTTGCCATATGTCTTAGATGTCAAGTTTGCTGACATTTAAGAGGAAGGAAAAGCTGTAATTGCTGGCCTTCCAAAAAATTTTGGCTAAATCCCACCCAGTAACTATGTCTTTGGGCTTCATTCATTCAGCGAAAACCGGTGGTTACTAAGCACTGAGAATGTGCTAGCACGTGGGATGGAGATTTGAAGAAAATGAGGACAGTCCCTGCCTTCAAGAAGGCTACTGTCTTCCGTGGGAAAGGCAAGCATTAAAAAGTAGTCAAAGAATTATGTAACTATAGTTATTAGTTTTTTAAAGTTGAGATTTAATATTATATACCTATAAAAAATTCACCGTTTCTGAAAAAGGTTTTATTTATCTGTTTTAGAGAGACAGGAAGGGAAGGAGAAAGAGGGAGAGAAACATCAATGTGTGAGGTACAGCGACTGGTGGCCTCTCACGCACCCTCACAGCGGGGCGCCTGGCCTGCACCCCAGGCATGTGCCCTGACCGGAAGCCGAACCAGTAACCTTTCGGTCTGCAGGCTGGTGGTCAATTCGCTGAGCCGCACCAGCCAGGGCAAATTCTCCATTTAAAGTACAAAATTCAGTGTTATTTATTTATTTAGGCTTAAACAACAAACATTTATTTCTGACACTTCTGGAGTCTGGGAAGTTTAAAATCAAGGTGCCTGAAGATTCGGTTCTTGGTCAGGGCTGCCTCCTGGCTTGCCGCCAGCCCCCTCGTTGCTCTCTCCGCACACAGTGGAGAAAGAGCGAGCGCGCCTCTCGTTCTCATTCTGTAAGGACACTGATTCCATTGGGGGGTCTCTACCCTCGTACCCTCGTTTAGCCCTAACTGCCGTCCAAAGGCCCCACATCCAAATACTATCACATAGGGAGCGAGGGCTTCAGCATATGGATTTTGGGAGAACACGAAACATTTAGGCCATATTATTTTCCTTATGTCTTTTGTAAGAGTGAAAAAACTTTCCCAGAAGCAAACTTGGCGTCACTAGGCAAATTTAGATAATACAACCCGTTTCTGCACTAGTCACTGGTAAGAGGTGTAGACGTCCCGCGGTCGGCTTAGACTAGTCAGGATGCATGGCCCTCGACTCTCCTAGAAAAGAACCAAACGAGGATTCTGTTATCCAGGGAGGAGAGTGGACTGGGAAGGCAATTTCAGTGGTTTTCGGTGTATTCACAGAGCGCTTTTTGTTTTCAACATGGCTCAGTGGAATGAAAAATTCAGTCCTTGCTGCTGCTGCTGCTTTGTTGGCATCACCACGGTCGGTCAGTTTGGCGGACTCCCAACAGGTTCTGTTATGTTGGCATTGCATCGTCTGTGGTCATTCGTGGCATACCTGGGGGACAAGGGGGGGCATCAGAGAAGTTCAGGTCAGACATGTCCCCCTGGAAGCTGCTCTAAGGGGACGTTCTTTCGGCCCATATACTGGAGGCTCCTTCTCACCCACGGTGGCTCCAGGGAGAACTTCCTTCTCTGCCCCTAACTTGAACTCACAGGTTCCGGGCAACCTCCACTGCATCTTATAGTTCCATTTTCCTAAGAATGTATCTATCCCAAAAGTTCCCAAATGAGAGGGGGGAAAAATTCAAGGACTGAAAACCGTCAGGATCGATCCCTTGTATCTACAGCTAAACTATTAAATGCTGTGAGAGATTTCATGATACGGCTCAGCTGCCGGTTTCAGGAAAATTAACTACTCATGGGTCTTCTTCCTTGACTTGAAATGTAAAACACTTAAAATTTCAGACGCCTCGCAAGCCTTTCCCATGCAGCCCATGTGGGAATTACAGGGGTCTGAGTTCAGTTTCTTGCTCTGCCCAGGTTTTTGCTTTGCCTTCCTGTTCTCCTCTGAAGAGGGGGTCTCCTTGACTTGAGTGTTGGGAAGGAGCCAAGGTGGAAAGGTAAAGCTGCTTTGGACCTGAACTACCTCCTACTCATGGCTAAGATCTTGGGAACTGGTCTGGTCTGTAAGCCATCAGCCATCTGCACAGAAAGGTCCAGGGTCACCCCCTTCCCTGGACAACACCGATTTCATCAGAAGATAGTTTTATGACAACCACCTGGACACATTGTTATCAAAGGTGAAATGCATCATCTGTAGATACTTCAAGATGATGACAATCCTAATAATGTCTTTCATTTACATGGTCTGATGCAAATTGCAGAGCACTTTCCATATGCCTTATCTCACTGATTCTCATGTTTGCCTTGCGATGCAGGAAGGCCGTGATATATTCCCATAGTTTAAATGAAAAACCCAGGGAAGTAACTTGCCTTTGATGGCAAAGGTGACTCTTTGACCCTCTGTCTTTTCTTTCTGCCTCTTAAAAGCTTGCCTGCACCCTCCACTGCCCTGTTTTGTAATATTTTTCCCTGTTAGGGAATTAGGACTTGCCAGTTTCATTCACTTAGGTGAAAAATCTGCTTGTATAATTGCTGACATTAAAAAAGAATGTCATGAATACATTTGATATTTAATGTTATTCACTAGTTAGTTCCCTCTGCTTCATAGATTCCTGTGAGTTTGTTAAGCTGAGCTCTATTTTTGCTACCAAGCTGATGACCCTTGGGTTGAGTCAGCTGCGGCATTGGCCCGAGGCTGTGATCGGTGACGGAGCCTCAGGAAAGCCTCAGTCCCTTCCCCTTAGAGCACAGGATGGCCACACGGGACTTCTGGATGTGAACAACAAGACTGTATAGGGCTTGCTTTTGACCAACCTTTGCATCCTCCTCCTTTCAAAGGTACATGACCGATGGCGGACTTGGCCTCTACACCCGTCGCCTGAACCGACTCCCTGATGGGATGGCTGTGGTGCGGGAGACCCTGCAAAGAAACACCTCCCTGGGCCTTGGGGACGCTGACAGGTAAGCTTGCTTCACCTGGGCTTGGCCAGGTGCCGAGGGCATTTCACAGTGACCTGCGGAATGAGGGCGGTGATGTTTAGAGTGACGGGTGCTGCTTTAACTGGGCAGAGGTCAGGAGGCCCTGGAGCTGTGCCTGGGCTTGGCAGCTGGCACAGCAGGAGGGAGAGGACTGCTGAAGGGCTCCCGAGGCCTGCTCCCCATGGGGTGCTGCTTCTGAAAGCGCTGCTCCTGAGTAGTTTTTGTTGTTGTTTTGACTGTTGCTCTGCATCTTTGTCAGTTCAGTGGGCCCTGGGGATCTGCTTGACTTCCCCTGTTAGGCAGCTTTCTAGGTATTGCACCTTGGAACTGAGTCCCTGGTGATGCACAGGAGGTTTGTGTGCAGATGGGAGCTCTCCTGGCCTTGGCGGAGCCGGCTTCCACGTCAGTCTCTTAGTGCTTGGTAATAGGTGGCAAGGCTTAAGTGTGGATTGGAGGTTATAGAGCTGAGCAGTTGAGGTTATAGCGCTGGACTGGTCAGAGATGAAAAGAGCTTCAGAAAACACTGTAATAAAGAAAGAAGAATATTTGGCATCCAAGTTTCTAGTCCTTACTCTGACGCAGACTGATTCTATGACCATGAGTGGTCTCGTAAAGAAGAGGTTTGGGCTGTTGTGACCCCCAGGATCCCTTCGAGCTCTGATGTGCTGTAATTCTAGATTCCAATGCCTCTTAGTGATCTGTCTGTTGAAGGATTTTCCTGGCATACTCGGTTGACCTCTTTCCACATCCGGGTTTGGGTGACACTGCATGGAATTTAGATGTGAGGGATTTGCAATCCTTGTACTCTTTTGGGAGGCTAAACCTCATGTGTTGGAAAGACAGATGTTTGCAGTGCAAGTCCAGCTTCCTGTTGTTCCCTTAGCAGGGCATGCTGTTTACGACGAGGTGGGTGATTTCCATAGTTCTGTGGCTTCAGAGAGATGGGGCAGCCTATTAAAGAGACAGACACTGAAGTTACCCCCAGAAATGGCATTTGCTGAAGAGAAATCTCTCTTTGCCATCTCTCAGGGAAGCCTGGGAAGCCCGGGCTGAGGTAGACAGCACTGAATTGTCAGGAACTTGGGATCTGGCCCAGGCTCTGCCACCGACTTGAATGCATCCTTCTCAGGGTCCCCCTGTGTCCAGCGTGGTGATTTATCCCAAAGACAACAATAGACTTTCCACTGCAGCGCCAGCTCACGTCCGTTTCATTCCTGTAATTATTTTTTTTAAAGTATTGGTTTGAGGATTCCACAGAAAGATGAACCGTTTGAGAACTCTTTCTAAAGCTAAAGCTCTCTATAACGAAACTATTTAGAGGAAACAGTATCCGGGGTAAAGAAATCAGTTGCTGTAACACCCTCTCTGGACGTGTCACAATGTTGACCAATTGTTTTGCTTGTTTGCGTTCTCCTGTAAACATGTGGTTTGCGTTCTGCTGTAACGTGTGGTTAAACAATCGATTAGCATAAAGTGCAGGCCTTCTGAGGCTCACTTCCCCTTGTAGCAGAAGAAGAATCTGTGCTAGGCAGTTTAATTTAATGCTTTATTGCAGGGTTAATGGAATTATCACAGATCACAGCTGAGCTTGTTTCTGCTTTTGGAGGTGGTGGCACCGGGTGGGGGCTGGGAAGAAGAGAGCGCGTGTCGAGGTTTTCCAGTTCAGCCCCTACAGTGGACCAGATGGACAGCAGTGTCTTCTGGTTCTCCCCCGACAGTCACTGCTCAGATGTGATCGTGTAAGACTCAGTGGATGATGGACCAACTTTTAAAGAAAGAATTCAGGTGGCTTTTTTAAAAAAAGAAAAGGGTTTAACAATGCTTATAAATTTCCCGTTTTATATAAGTTTTGACCTGTAGGCAGTGAGACATTTTGCATTATTCTGCAATAAGTTAAATTTCTTTAATCTCCAAAATTATTGTAAACAGACCATAGGAATGCTTCATCTTTGGCCTAGTTGAAATAGTGTATGATTTGTTTCTGTAAAGTTCATGTAACTCTCTCCCCCAAACTGTACTCAAGTGGGAGGCTTACGTTAGTCTCATAGGAAATCATTTTAGGTGGTAGACAGGGAAATACTTCTTTTTAACAATTATGTTTTAACCCAGGCCAGGTAGCTCCGTCGGTTGGTGCGGCGTCCTGTACACCAAAAGGTTGTGGGTTCAATTCTCAGTCAGGGCATATGCCTAGGTTGCGGGTTCAATCCCCAGTCAGGGCACAACGGGAAAGAACCAGTCAGTGTTTCTCTCTCACATCGATGCTTCTCTCTCTCTCCCTCCCTTCCCTTTCACTAAAACCAATAAAGCATATCCTTGGGTGAGGATTAAAAAAATTACATTTTAACTTTAATACTTTAAAGAACATAACTATCACATGAAACCCATGATTTTACAACTATGACTTAGGGAAAGGATAGTATAGGCTATTTCATGTGAAATATCGAGGAAGAATATCACAGATTGTGTACAGATATATTATTATTATTTTTTTAAAGATTTTATTTTTATTTATTTTTACAGAGAGGGGAAGGGAGGGAGAAAGAGAGGGAGAGAAACAGCAATGTATGGTTGCCTCTCACATGGCCCTCAGGGGGACCCGGCCCGCAACCCAGGCATGTGCCCTGACTGGGAATCGAACCGGGACCGCTTGGTTCCCAGCCCGTGCTCAATCCACTGTGCCACACCAGCCAGGGCCGATATATTATTTTTTTTAAAGGTAGTATGGAAGTGGCTGGCTGCTGTTAAGCAATTTATTTTTGTCCCAGTAATTGGAAATATGTTCTTTAAATAACTAGACAAGTGGAAAAATACAGAGAACTCAGCACCTTTCCAGAATCCTTCCCTTTTAACCTGAAAAAAGAAGGTCCCAGAGCTGAGATATTTACAGAAAGTTCCTTATAAAAAAGACAGCTGGCCCGTAAGGATTCACACACAAGCAACAGACTGGTTCTACAGAGGAAATAGGAAAAGTACTGAGAGATGAGACCCGATTAGACCTCAGCCAAGGAAGACAAGCAGGCAAAGTGCAGATCACCTCCCTGCGAGTAGGAAAGCCATTAACCTCAGCGGTGCCGCGCCAGCTCCGGGGAGCAGCCCTGCAGGACACTGACCTGCCACACAGACCCCGGCTGTCTGCAGCAGGCTGTGGCCAGGATATCTGCAGGGTTATTAAAAGTAACTGATAGCAGTGTGTGCCTCCTGAGCCTGGGAAGTAGAGACCATGTCATCTTGTGAGTCTCTGTGTCACCAGCGGCCTCTGAGAAATAACAAATGACGACAGTAAATTCAGAATGCCAAGTCTTTTCTTGATCTCCTGTCACTCCTTAGGGCTGCCACCCCTGGGCTCCAGTTTTTACCTGACAGTCATCAGTGGCTACTTCCAGCCAACGAGAGGCAGCCAGCTGGGAAGGGAGCATCAAAGGGGAAAAGTCGAAGTGGCTTGTTACAAGACGTAGCATTCAGATAACAGACTTTACAGACAAGTAAAGAGAACTTTAGCATGGAGGTCTCTGAATGGACAGCCTGGGAAGAAAAAGAAATATGCCCAAGAGGGCCGAGGGGCTGGGATCCCAGACAATCAAAGGGCGTGTTGAACTCCTACCAGCTCCTCCGTGCACAGTGGACACTCATCACCCATCAGAAGTTCTTGAACTCCGGCGAATTGCATGCTTTCCAAAGCTTAAAGCACAGCTCCGGGAAAGTTTCCACTCCTGAGTCCCTGTCTTTGTCCTTGCAAGCCACCACTGGGCTCATGGCCCTGTCTGTCATCACCCTCGGGCTTCAGCATGCCGTGGGCACAGGCAGCTACGTGCTCCACCTAAATGGCACCCCCTGGGTCATGGAAGTGTCATTGAGAGCACCAGGAGGACAGCAGTTGGTCTTGCCGAGTGCGTTTGATCAGGAGGAGGACTTTGGAATTACTTGGTACCTTCCTTCTCCAGGGGTGTCCAACCTGTTGGTGTCTTTGGGCCACACTTTAAATACCTTGTGACACGAAATCACAAAAAAAGTCTCACAATGTTTTAAATAAATTTATGATTCTGTGTTGGGCCGCATTCACTCACAGCCATCCTGGGCTGCATACAGCCTGCGTGCGGGCTGCAGGTTGGACACCCCTGGTCACTGAACCATTAGAATGTGCCCTGACCTGACCAGGGTGGCTCAGTTGGTTGGACGTTGTCCCTCAAGGCAAACTGGTTGGATTCCCGGTCAGAGCACATGCCTGGGCCCCAGGTCAGGGTGCATACAAAAGGCAATGGATCGATGTTTCCATCACACATCAATGCTTCTCTCCCCCTTTTTCCCTTCCTTCCCCTCTCTCTAAAAACAAATACAATCTTTAAAAAAAATTTTTAAGCCATTAGAATTCTTATTGAACTTAAGTGGCTTTTATTGATTTGGGCAGTGATAAAGCAAAATAACTGTATGGTAAGCCATCGGCCTGAGACTTGAACAAAACGTAAATTGCCCGCTAACCTGGTGCCAAGGAACTGAGCAAGAAGGAGTAATGTTGCAAGAGAAATGTTCCCCTCTTGTTACTAGGTTGTCTCTGACCCCCAAACCCTGAACGTTTTGGGTGTTGAGTCTGTCACTGCGCTGACTTTGCTGTCTGCATTTGGAGCCCTGGATGTCCCACTTTCGGTTTGAATTGGGAGTCCCACGGGGTGAGGATGTAACTATGCAACCTAGTATTTGACCAGCCTGCCAAGCGGAGCCCTCCTTCCTCACTGGGAATGTCACAGGAGCCCAGGGCACCACTCGGCTTTGTGATCAGGGTGGAACAAGGCGGCCTCCTGGCACCAAGCACTGTATTCACAGATTCAGGCCCGGCCTGCAGAGAGGAGTTTATTCCAGGCCAGAGGTCCCCAGCCTGCAGATGGAGTTGCTGGGAGCCCTTACCAGGTACTAGGCCCCCAACCCAGTTATCCGTTAGGCACAGCCTCTGCTGACACGTGCAGACGAGAAGGAACACCAATGCGAATGGCTTCTCCGCTTGCCTACCTTGCAAGCCTGTGGTAGGCAGAATAACGCACCCCCTGCCCCCAAGGTATCCGTGGCCTGATCTCCAGAACCTGTGGATAGCTTGTGCTACCCAGCCTGGGGGAATTAAGGACCACTTTACTCGGAGAAGTACACCGAGTGAAGGCAGTGAAAGTGTTTTATGAAGTACTGAACAAAGATAAAATGTTCCTCAGTCCTGCAAATCATCCACGGCTATCTGACCTCTGTCCCTGGAACTCTCTTTTCTTTATATTTTATTAATTAACAAATAATTAAGCCCTCTTCTTTCCATAACCGCTTAGAGTAAATCTATACAATAAAAGAACAATTGTGTATTAAAGGAAAGCACTAGGACTAGGGGAGAGTGAGTTAGGATACGGCATGTGGGAAGGGAGGAAATGAGGACACAGACACGCTCACTGCCGCAAGGCGCTACACGGTTGGATGACTGAGCATGGAGCTTCCTCCCGGCCTCCATGAAAACGAACTTTGCCTCGCTCCCCTCCCCACCTTCCTGACCTTTCCCATACTCCTTTGTCTTCGTCTCTGCTTGCGTGAGTCAGTCAGCGGGTCTCTCTTCCTCCCCCCCCCCATCTCTTTCTCTCACTTTCATGCCCACCCCTCCCCCTCTCTTCTCCTCCCATTCTCCTGCCTTCTCCTTCTGATTGCCTGTCACACCCCCCAGTGCCCCTGAGCACTTTCTTAGTCCTGCATTCAAGGGCTGTGCTCATTTCCTTGGGACAGAGAGATGACTGGAGCACCGACATCAGTGATCTTCTTTCCGTGTTCCTTCCCCTTCGTCCTCTTTCTCCTGCTGGTGTGGAGCAGGGGAACAAAGTAGGCGAGAGTAAAAGTCACTTTCATTTTAGAGCTCATAAAAGGAACCTTAGAGGCAAATCTCTACTTCCGTGGTAACAAGGTAATAATTACTGTGTTGGCCTTTCCCAAGGGCCTCTTTTCTGCTGGAACCACTGGCTTTCTTTGAAAGTAAGAGCTGCTTCCTGTGGGGTGGGTGGGCAGGGGCCACCTGTGCTGAACAGAGAGCTGGTGCTGACAGGAAGCAAACCATCTGCACCTTAAGCCACAAAGGAATTCTCCCGGGAGGTTGTAAAGAGAAGAGAGAGAATAGTCTGTGGAGTATCCTTTCTTTTTCATGCCGTGTTTTCACTAAAAAAAAAAAAAGAAAAAGAAAAAGCAGCAGTGTAGTGGCCCCTTGAGAATCTTCCACTTCTAATGTTGCCTAACCTGATGACTTCGTTCCAGGTTGTGCTGTAGAAGCACAGTGAGGTGGTAGCTTCTAAACCCAGTTATTTCTTAGGCAGAGCCTTGGCTGGGACACGTGGGGCGGAGGGAGGAGAGGGGGCGGGGGGAGAGAGATGGGGGCAGGGGCCACACTCACTTCCCCCAAAGTACATCTTCCAAAAGTGGTACCTTTTCAGTAGTTGTTTCAAGGTAATCTGTAGACTTGAAGTTTAACAGACGAGAAGATGTGTAGCAATATGAAAGCAAGAATGAGAGGTCAAAGAGAAAAGCCCAAATGGGGTACTTGTTCCTCTGGGTTTATCCCCTCACAAGTAAGCATAGGCTCCCAGCCCCAAGGCAGAATCTGACTACACCTGTGCCCTGCAACAGAAAATAACATCATGCATTTTAATCCACGTACCTGGGAAAGTCTTTGCATCAGTCAGGACAGGGTAGGTTGGGCTGTGTAACAAACAACTCCAAAAAACCACCCTAACTGGCCACTGCAGGTCAGTGGGAGGCTACGTTGTACATCATTCTCACTCTCGGACCCAGGGTGCCAGAGGGACTTCTGTCTAAAGCATTCACAAGCCACATGGCAAAGAGAAAGGGAGTGTGGTGAGCCACACACTGTTTCCTAATGCTTCCCCCGGCGTGGCCTATGAAACTTCTACTCACTTGTCATTGGCCAAAGGAAGTCACATGGTACACTCAGATTCAAAGGTGCAAAGAAGTACAATTCTACAACATGCCTGTGAAAGCAGAAAATATATCAATTGCATTAGTGACTGTTGTTGTACTGCATACAAATGATAGCCTTAGCTTAATGCCACCGCCCCCATTATTTAGACAACTCTGTATCATGCAGTTTATCACATATTTACTGCATACCTCTCAGATGCCAGGCACTGTGCCACTCTGTCTGACTGATGGCCTCTAGTAGCTCTGCTGGGTGGGGGATAGTGAGGAGCGTGACAACTGAATTGGTTAAGGAATTTTAACCAGTGCTATGGGTCAGCTGTACTTCAACAAAATACTTGGACTGAGTTTTGATATGTGACAACTTACAGAAAATGCTGCTGTTTACTGAGCACCTACTATGCATAGTAGGAAGTGGTGATCCAAAGATGAGTAGGCAGTAGTCCCTGCTCCCCGATCTCAAGAAGCTTTAAGTCAAATAGAGGGGAGAGAAGCCTTAAACAAGCCATCATAACTCGGGGTGCCATCGCTGTAGAGCCTTTCACCAGGTGCTGTGGGAGCAGGAAGGACCAGCAGTAGCTCTCGAGGCTCCCTGCCCATCCTGCATTGGGAACTTGCTATCATAACAAAACACAGGAGATTTCTTTTCCTGTTGGTGATGATCTGAAAGATCCTTTAGAAACATGACCCAAATGTCCGCATAGGCCCGCTTATCTCACCATCCATTTGGGCTTTTCTTTCGTTTCCTTTAATATCCTGGGTTGCTTTTGAAGAGCAGCTTAGCCCTGATTCCTGTTACTGAAATGTAAGAGCTGATTGGCATGAGCCCAGGGGATAAGGCAGCCCTTACCCTGGCCTGTGGAACAGCGCCCCTGGTTACAGTGTAACCTTCAGACTGTCATGCTGGCCAGCTGTGCCAGCCCCGAGCTTCTCTTCTCGGTGACCGTGCTAGGAGTGTATTTTCCCAAGGCTGCCTTCCCCGAGCCAGTTCATACGGAAGCTTACAATGCGGGGCTGGCTGAGAGACCTTCAGAATCATCCGTTGCAGCCCCCTCCCTTTGCCAATGAGGAAACGGAGGCCCAGGGAGGCTGTTAGTGGCCCAGTGACCACTCGCTGTCCTACAGGCTTCAGGGAGCAAGGTCACCGCAGTTGGAAAGCATGGACTCTGAAGTAACTCTGGTGAAAGCATGCATTATCTCTTGGGTGAGTGTTACGAAGGCAGCCCATGTAATAAGGGAAGCAGTGCCCTGGGAACCAAGAGACCTTGTCCTAGATCTGGTTCTGTCACCACTGAGCATTTTGGGCATGATGTCCCCCCTTCCCCCGTTTCTTCATCTGTGTGGTCAGACCGGCTGATCCCAAGGCCCCGGAGTTCCTGTGAGCCAGTGTCCATGTCTGTCACTCGAGGGCAGAGTTTAACAGAATGGCTGGCTCGTCAGTGTAGCTCCTTGCAGAGCAGAGACCCCCGGGAACTTCTGGTCTCTGATAGTCGCCATGACAGGTGGTGTTGTGTGATGGTTCTATTAGGAGTAAGGTCCTCACCCAAGACCTCTGGTGTGTGCAGACCCAGAAGGCTGAGCCCCCCCCCGCCCCCACTTCTGCACAGGGCAGGCCTTTTGGAGATGAGAGAAAGCTTCCAAGCATCCACCCTCTCTGCACCTCCAAGCTAAGCCTGCTCTCAGCCTTGATGCACTTAGAGGAGGGTAGGAAAAGAGGGCTGCTGTTATTGCTGGTGGCAGGTACTGAGGAACACCCAAAGCGGAAGGATCAGAATGGAATCTTCCAAAACGGGGGAGTCCAGGACGGAGAGCACTGTGGCTGGGGCTGCGGGGCGGGGGGCGGGGGAAGCGGGGGGCGGGGAAGCGGGGGCCTTTCTGGCACCTTGGAGGCAATCTTCTATCATGCACTGACGTGGCTGTTGCTCTAACCCGTAGCTCCGCCAAAATTATGTTAGGAGTTGAAGCTCGTGGCATTATAGCCTTATTTTTGTCGAGATAAAATTCTAAGGCAATGATAAGCAGTGAACTGTATTGATGTGGGTGGGTGTTTTGACTCAGGATTTAATTAGACTTGGAGGCACATTGTTCCCTCCATCCGAGCTGCCTGTCCAGAGTGGGGTGGTCAGCCTCGTCATTGGGGCGGGACTTGGAAGGACATCCCTGTCCTGTGATTTTTCTTGCAGTTGGCAGGCTTTGCATGGTGCACCAGAGTCCTGCAGGGCACAGCAGCACTAGGGTTTATGCAAGGACAGCAGGAGTTTTACGTATCAGGGAATAGGCTCCGAAAGGTGACATTCCTTCCCTAAAGCCACAATGCAAAGTTAGGCCTTGGGTTTGCATCTCTCTGGACACAAAACCTTTGCTTTCCATCGCTGTGCTTGCCTCCCTCATGTTTAAGGCTCTGCTGCCATCCTTCCAGAAGGAGAACCTCACTGGCAGCTAAGGAGGTGATGGCATCTGGACTGCCGGCCTTTAAGACAGCCCTCTGCCCACGTCTGAGGCTCCCCAGGCTCAGTGAAAGGAAAGCCCTGGGCGCGGCTCAGGCTCCAGCCAGGGCCTGCTGCGGTGGAGGGAATGCTTACTCAGGAGAATTATTAGGGAAGCTGGAAGCTGTTGAGCGTCGTACTTTTCTCTTAAGAACAATTTAACTAGCCCTGGCTGGTGTAGCTCAGTGGATTGAGCGCGGGCTGGGAACCAGAGGGTCCCGGTTCGATTCCCCGTCAGGGCACATGCCTGGGTTGCGGGCCAGGTCCCCATGAGGGCCATGTGAGAGGCAACCATACATTGCTGTTTCTCTCCCTCTCTGTCTCCCTCCCTTCTCCTCTCTCTAAAAAAAATAAATAAATAAAATCTTTAAAAAAAAAAAAGAACAATTTAACTAATGGGTTGGCCAAAAGTTTGCTACTCTCCCGGCCCCCATAGTATGGCTCTGCAGTGCTTTGTTGCCTCTAACTTCATCTGAAACAGTTTTGTTAGATTGTATTGTGACAGCTGTCCTGTGAGTGTGCATTTTTTTAAAAGCTTATCAAAACTGGTGAATTTCGCGCAGCCATTTTAATACTAAAGATGGAAGGAAATATGTAACACTTTTGGTGCCTTATGCTTTATTATTTTAAAAAAGGTGAAAACACAACTGAAACACAAAAAAGACTTGTGCAGAGTATGGAGAAGGTGCTGTGATTGATTGATTATGTCAAAAGTGGTTTGCAAAGTTTCTTGGTACTATTGACATTTTGGCCAAATAATCTTTTGCTGTGGGGCTGTCTGATGCATTGGGAGATGTTTAGCAGCACCCCTGGCCTCTGCCCACTAGAAGCCAATAGCGGGAGATAGCCAACTTGCTCAAAATATCCAAATCAGTAAAGTTACTAGGGAAAATGAAAAATGTGTCTTTCATGAAAAACAACATATGAACTTTTCGGCCAGCTCGATACTTCAGTGCCAGAATTTCCAGCAGAGGCCTTTGTCACACCGGTCACACCTGGTGACCTGCAGGGTCTGCCTTCTTCCCCTGGAGCGGCCTCTGCTGTAGACCCCTGTGGCCTTTCTGTGGCCCAGTCCCACAGGAGAGGGGCCAGCTTTGTGTGCTCTATTGGTTTTCCTCATCCATGGCGCACTTTGATTTATCCCCCTCGCTAATCTGTGCTGCTCACTACTGTAAAATTGCCTGAAATGAGATCTGAAGGGAGACTCTGACATTTTGAGGGATGTGGCAAGACTGAGTGGGAGAGATTAGATGGGGACCAGGGGAAATGAGATGGTTGCATGGCTCAAGGATTTCTATCACCACCTCTCCTGTGAGCCTACCCTGAGTTTAGGGGCAGGGGCTCACAACCCTATGGTTTCCCCAGGGGTGAAACGAGCCTTAAAAAGCGTCCCTCCTGGCTGCTGCTTCGGGGTGTCTAGACGTGGATTGTGGGGGACCCATGAATATGCAGCCCATGGAGGAGGCATGCAACAGAGCCACAGGGCACTTCGCCTGGGGTTAGAGTAGGTGTCGTCGCCTTTCACAGGGTGCACAGGGGGACCCCAGGAGGGGAGCATGGGGCACTTTGGCTATCCGCTGGTCAGCCAGAAGCTGGCTTCACTGGTCCATCACTCTGGGGAGACGAGGGTGGATCTCTGGACACGCTGTGCCTTATGCTGTTGCATTCCTGTGGGGAAAAGGGATCCATGTTTTCCTGTCAGTGTGGGGGCAACGCCTGAGGTGTGGTCCCCTGGGAGGCTGGCTAAACTCCTCCCAGGAGCACCTGCTGTGTCCCAAGTATTCTCCTAGATGCTTTGCATATTTGTTTTAACCTCACATTTGTGTTTATTTTTATTTAACTTCCGTTATGTTTTCCTCCACCAGGCTATCAGTATCAGTAAAACAGAAACAGTCATTTTTTTGTTTTTAGGCAAATTCCCTTTCTAGCACAGTGCCTGGCTCAGAGGGGTGCTTATTGCATATATGGTGAATGAGTGAATGACTGCCCTGCTGTGTGATACAGGCACCCACCAATCAGAACAGGGCACCCACCAATCAGAACAGGGGCTCTGACCAATCAGAACAGGGGCTCTGACCAATCAGAATGGGGCATCTGCAGCTGTAATAATTCTATGGCTGATACAGATTAACCCTGGACTATGGTTTATAGTGAGCCATTCCATGCAGTCCCCATCAAGTCCTCAATATAAGTTAACTGTGGTCCCAACTTGCCTTCACAAAATGGGTTTGTTCGTATCCAGAAGCTGCTCCTGTGGGAGACTGAATAGTTTAACCCAGCCCACTACCTTTTCGAGAAAAATGATTTCAAATCTGTAACAACACCCCCCCCAACCCCAAACATGCAGGCGCAGACACACACAGGTTCAGACTCCAGCTCTGCCGTTCCCAGCGATACGGCAGGTCAGTTAATTTACGCACCCTGAGCCTCGTGTCCCCGTCTGTAAAATGAAAATGAGCCCACTTCATAGGCCCGCTGTGACAGTGAGTGAGAACGGTGTAGGACCCATGTTACCTCGGCGCCTGAGGCCCGTCAACCCCCTCCGTCAGTGGCAGCGAGTTGTACGCAGTGAGGGGTTGGCGAGCTGATTGCAGACGAGGAAAGGGAGGCACGGAGAGCTTAGGCTGGGGAGCCTGGCTGTCAGCGGGGTGTGTCCAACCCTGGGTCCGGTGCTGCATCGCCTCCCTGCCACCGCGGCCCCTTCTCTCTGTGATTCTGCTTTGGTGGGGTGTGGGGAGGTCTCAACTCTCAATCCCTGCTTCTCCAGGCCTTGGGGGACTCTGGTGAGAGAAGCAGAAGGTATCATTTAAGGCCTGAGACCCCAGGGGGTAACTGGCAAAAGCTGAAATAGTGAACACACGCCACGCCACGTCCTGGCAGGAGGTCCCACCCTTTGGAACTGGCAGACCAGCCATGTATAACTGCCTCCTCAGAGGTGCAAACCTGTTAAAATCCACAGCAAAGGTCTTGAAAAGGGACTTGAAAGGGTTTATGACCTTGTGGATTTGAACATCATTCTGAGCCAAGCTGTAATTTCAGCTCTGCTTTTGGAAGTAAAGTTCAGAGGCATAATTGGAGGGGGGCCTCAGAACACGCAGTGATTACATTTCAAGCCTGGGATGAAGCTGCCATGGGAGGGCCTGGGGTACTTCAGGCGTGTGGAGGGGCTCGGGGAGGGAGGTAAAAACAGATCTCTAGCTAGGGCAATTAAATGTCCTTGCCTTTCACTTTAAACAAAGGCCCCGTGGTAGTCTCCCCGAGGGCTGTGCTCTTAATGATCTGGAATAAAGGAGTGGAGAGCAAAGCCCCAAAGCTGGTAGAGCTAATGTGGGCCCCCACCTTGCCTACCCCTGCAGGAAGTCTGCAGGGGCGCACCTCTGTCCGAAAGCAGCGCTTGTCATGCTAATGACCAGCCACTCAGGTGCCAAGGAGGTCAGCTCCCTGATTACAGATTTGTGCTCCCCCAGAGCTGGGAGCTGGGACTGTTTCTCTCTGTCCTTCACCTTTCCATCCCCTTCACAGCGTGTTCTTGTGTACTGTAGTTCCTGGCACTGGCCCTCTGCTCTCTCTGCCACTGTCTACACATCACCCCCAGCACAGCCGCAGTGATCTCCTCCCCAAAGGCAACTCTGACCATGTGGTCCTTCCCTTGCATCAGATCCTTTGTGGCCCCAAGCCACAGGCAGGGTGAAGCGGGAACCACCCAGCCTTGGCCCTTGCCGCCTGACCAGACTCACCGTCCACTTCGTAAGCCACGGCGCCTGACGCTTCTCAGTCTGCAGCACACACTGCAGTGTTCTGAGTCTGCTTGCCTTCACCCAGGGAATGCCCCCTCCTGACGCCACTCTGCCAGGCTCGCACAGCCCCCTCTCGGCATTCAGCTCCAGTGTCACCTTGCTGGGCATCTCGGGCTTTGTAAGTTTCCTTCCTTGGCGCTCCTGAGGGACCCTGTGCAAGCCTTTATTGTCACGTCTCACAACATCTTGCCTCTTTTCTCTATGTTAAATTTGAAGGCAGGGATTATCTTATTTATCAATGAGCAGTCAAGGCTTGTGGAACTAAACTTCAGTTTTAGCCGGATGAGTTATGTCTCCCCAGCCGAGGCCTTGCATTTTTCCCTGTGCACGTCGTGATTTTTCTCAATCCCCCTACCAGTTCAACCCTTAGCAGGGCGGCTCTCCATTGAAGATGAGGGGCAAGCCCAGCTGAGATGACTTGTGGCTTGGCATAGCACTCACTGGAGACCTACCAGAGCAGTGGCAGTGCTCTGGGGACACAGGGATCTGGAGTAGAGCCTTCTTCAAAGACACCAAAGCCCTCTCCGTTAGCTCAAAGACCACGTCCTGAGCCACTGAGGCAAAGGGCAGTGCAGACTGGGGGGCATCAGTGCTTCCAGTTCAGAGGTCAGAATGAGCGTGCCTAGCTCAGGGTGGACTGAAGGGGACTCCTGCAGCAGGGGACTTCTCCACGGGTCTTGGAAAGCAAGTGACGTTTAAGTGGTGCGGAGAAGAGGAGCGGTCCAGGTTTGCAGGGAAGAAAATGGGATGGAGGGGAAGAAGAAAACCTGGGGGTTTATTCTCTAGGGCAGGAAGCCCCATCTCTGAAGGCCGGTGTGTTTTCCAGGCTGGTCAGAGTTTCACTCCAACACCTGATTCCTGACCCTTTGGAAGTCACCATCCCCCCGGCTGCAGTCTGCACTGGGGTCATCTCTGTGTCCTTGGAGGGAAGCCTTCTGAAAACAGACTCTGAGAGACTCAGGCAAATAGCTGACTTATTTGCAGATGTCCTGGGGCTCCTGATATTAGAACTGGCCACCTCCTAATGATTAAACACTACACAAACACCCAGTGACCAGGGTGCCCCCCATAGATGGGCTGTAAACCAGAGGGGGGCAGCTGTTCCACCAGCTGGGAGGAAGCGGGCCGGGGAAATGCCTTCTGCCCTAAGCAACAGGCCCTCCAGTAGGCACCCAGAGAACAGACCAGGAGGAAGGGGAGAGATGGGGCTCTGAGGTCACCCAGTGTGGAAAATAACAAACCCTCCCCTCCCATGCGCCATGTGCTATGATATGCCATGCATTATGTACATCATAACCTGGTGAGCTCAATTTTACAGCTGGGAAAATAGAGCGAGTAACTGATGGGACTGGATTTAAATGAGTTCTGTATTGATGTTTCATACCTTGTGATTCCCACCTGTGAGGGGAAACTATCACCACCACCCTCAAGTTGGATGATGCAACTGATTTAAAGAGGCTGGGTCACTGGTGTGGAGTCACACAGCCAGCAGGACTAGAACCTGGGCCCTCGGAACCTCCAACTCAGCCCTCTCCATGATCTCAAATGACTGCATTCTTCCCACTCCCAGGGGTCTAGTGACTCAAGGGGCTCATGTTGCCACTCCTATTCTATCTGAAGCCACTTCCCTCCATCTCTAAGTTAGCCCAACGTAGGTCCAACAGGTAAAAGAATCTCACCTGCTTCTGCCTATTGCTTCTCCAAGAAGGAGGCAGCTGGGCCCTGCTGGTGGAGGAGGTGAGGTGATCACACCTGCCTGCCCCTACACACTCTTCCTAGTGGAATGGAAGGGCCACACCAGGGCTGTGGGCATGAAGTGGATCCTCACGAGCCTCTGAGGGCCAGGGATGAGAACAAAGCCATCACCTGTCATCAGCCATCTTGAATTATTAGGATCCACCGCTTCCTTTCTTCGGTGAGAAAAACAACCATTCTGTTCATTGGCTGTGGACTCTCTAGCTTCTTATTTTGTCATATTGTTAATAATAATATCTAATAGTTACTACAGAGCACGGAGGACCCATGCAGAGTCAGGAACACTTGAGAAGAAGACAGCTAGCATTCTTTCCAGTCATAGTGAGCCTGCAGCCTGCCTTGCTGGCAAATCCCTGGAATCCCCCAAAATTGGTTCTCAAACACCAGGGGTCTTTGAATCCCAGGGGTGGAGAAACATCAGGGCATCCAGAAGCTTCCCTGGAATTCCCAGAAACAGTGGTTACCACATTTCCCTCCAAAGCATCTCGAAAGGCTTAATTTGTTCTTTTTGTGTGTCCAAGTGTGAGCCTGCCAAGCTCAAATGTTCCTGAGAGGAGCCGTGAGTTTCAGAGGCCATGTTTCCAGTGTAAACCAAACGGTGTTTGTGCTTCAGTGTCCCCTTCTGTGAAATGCCCGGATAAAGTCCTGGTCTCTCCTCCGGGAGCTGGCAGCACCCCCAGAGCCTGGCAGCATTGCAGATGCGGGGCGCTCCCCGCTGCCGCTGAGGAAATGACCACCCGTGCTAATGGAACATAGGCAAAGGGCTCGAATGCTGGGCGTTTTGATGTTCTGATCAGGTTACAGTTAATTCTTTCAGAACCTCCATCCATGAGAGGCTCAGTCTTGCTATTCTCATAAATCCCCGTCCCTGCCGCTGCCTGAGAGTAACTTAAAGTGGTGCTGAAACAAGATAGCATCTAACTCCACTGGGTTGCTTTTCAAATTATGAGCTTTAGCCCCAATCCTGGCCTGCAGTGGCCTTGGCTTTTGTTCTGGATGCCACCAGATGGACTTTAGGCCGTTGGGGTTTCTCATCTACCTTTCTTTTTCTCTCGTGCTTCTTTTAATGCAAGACCTTGAACCTGAGGCAGTGCCATGCAACAGGAAAGAGCAGAGGCTCTGGAACCCCTCGTACCTAAAGAACAGGGCTGGGATAGTCAGATCACAGTTCAGCCACTTACTAACCGAATGGCTTAGAGTACCTTAATGCAGATAATAAGAGGCCCTTCCTTGGTGGAGTTGGGGTGAGGCCTACCTGTGATAATCCCAATAAATGATAGCTATTATTCGGAAGGAAGAATCCACTCCAAGGCCAGGCAGGAATGGATATGCCTTCTGATTCATTCTTATTAGACTCTAAGCTCTCTGATGAAAGAGACCTCCCCCCACCACCCCCAGCCCCTGTCTGTCTTAACACTTTAATAGCCAGGGCCTGGGAGGGAACTGTCATGTACTAGAAGCTCAATAAATATTTGTGAATGATTTCAGTTCCAAGTGGTTTGCTTCTTTTTAATCAGTTTTTTAAAATCCTGACCCAAGGATATTTTCAAACTGATTTTAGAGAGAGAAGAAGGGGGAGAGGGAGAGAAAGAGAGAGAAAGACATTGATCGGTTGCCTCCCATGCGGACCCCAGCCAGGGATCAAACCCGCAACCCTTTGGTATATGGGACGTGGCTCCAACCAACTGAGCCACCTGGCCAGGGCCATTTTTAATCATTCTTTAAAAACAGAACAAGAACAAATGTTTCCCATCTGGAATGACAGGTTGTCAGGAAGGAGGGGAATGTAGGGAAGGGACACTGCCATTTCTGAGCACCTTGTGCCCGGTGGGCTACGCGTTCCGAGGGTTTTACCTCATTTCCTCCTGCCAGGCTCCTTCCTGCGAAGTTGGTGTGACCTTTATTTTTCACGTCAGGAAACTAAAATGAGGCTCCGAGAGGTGAACCTGCCTGCGGTTAGACAGCTGGAGAAGCTGGGATAATAGTACTAGCAGCAGCAGCCGTAGCAGCAAGTAACATTTATGAAGTACTTACCGTGAGCCAGGCACTTGCTTGAAATTTACTCACTTAATCCTCATGACAACCCAACGAGGTTTCCTCCTTTTAAAGATGAGGGGACCGAGGTACCAAGAGGTTAAATAATTTGCACAGTCTTGGAGGTGGAGCTGAGACTAGAACCCTGGTCTCCAAAGATCATTTACTTCTCATCTCCCAGAAAGCATCGGCAAGGTCGTTGTAGGAGCTTTCTGAAACAGAAGAATGAGGTTATTAAGTAAAACGCTGGCACATCCTTTCTTAGAAGTCTTTAAAAGGAGGCCCGCTGCCCACCTGCCCGGGATGTGTGCAAGGAGTGCTTCCCGGAGCCGTGGGGCCAGCACGAGAGCACCTGCGGGCGTGCCCCTTGGCGCCTGGCCTCCTCTCTCCACGTTGACTGGGTCGGCAGCATTATTTCCACCGAAGAAACTGAACTGCCCGCCCTTCTCGGTAGTGAAATGGCAGATTGGAAAAGGCTCTCAAAGTCTAAATTTAGCCAGCAGTGTCTTCATGGTCACCAGGAGAAGATAGGTTTGACAGGTTGGCTGGAGGACAAAAGCCAGTCCTTGAGGAAATCACTTCTCCTTTGAAAGGTAAGTCCCCTTCGGGATTTATCTACATGGAGCCTGGTGCGTGGTCAGCGGAGCCCGTTGTAAGAGGAGCATGGAGTGGTGGCCGCCAGGACACAGAACTGCCGCCCAGCTGGGGCTTCTGCTGTGACTCCCTTCAAAATTAATCAGCCGGTAATTGAGCAACTGTCTGCTGCACCCAGCCTCACACCTTTACTGTGCTGTTTAGAATTTGTCAAAATATTTTATGTCCACAACACGGGAAAGGAACATCATTATGCTTTACCCCTCTGCAAGTCTGGTGGGATGGGTTGGTGCAGGCACCCCGTTTTGTGGACACCAGGGAGCAGAACCCAGAAGTTTCAGAACTCTCAACCTGTGCGTTTTAAGCCTAAATTGATCAGTTGATCAAACTCTCAAATTGTCTGTTTGTCCATTGCTAGGCCTTCTTATTTAAGTTTGTGTTGAAATTTTCTGTTCTCCCTTACAGAGGATTTTCATTTTCACTAAAATGCATGCATCTACCTTTCTGTCTTCATTGGTACCTGTGTCTTTTTTCTCTCTCGTCCTTATTGTCCTCTCCTCAGCTATTTCCTGAGGTCCAAGAATTTAGAGAGCTTTCGCTGCCCTCTGACAGCCCGTAGAGATTTCAGGGACAAGCAAGAGCACGCTAGCAATCAGCACCTTCAGCCTGACCCCTGGGACTCTGCTCAGGCCAGATAGAGAGGGGCTCAGATGAAAATCCTTCACACCACGGCTGTGTCCACACCACAGACCCTGGAAAAGAAATTACCCAGAGTGGGGCATGACTAAATTTAGATCCGTGTGTTTCTTTTTCTGCTGCTTGTGGCTTTGATCCGCTTGGCAGTTGAAAATTGAAGTTCCTCAGATCCTTTTCCCCCTCTGGTTATTTTGCGAGCTATACCACTTGCACAGAATAGTGTGTGTGTCTGCACACGCTTCATTTCCCCGGCTTCTGATAAATGTTTGGAAATAGGGCAGCGTTGGAAGCACTTACTACCTTAAAGTGTTTTGCGTAAATAGAATGGATTCTTTTCCTCGACTGTTGTGATGTGGCTGCATTTTTTCAAATGGATAAGGTCACTCTCACCAACTTCCCTTGCCGTCACTTTCCTCCCGTTGGACTGTCTTTTCCGTTCCTTCCTGCAGCGTTTGCTGGCAAACGAGGCTTCAGGTCTCCACCTGGCTGCACAGGTCTCTGTGGGATCTTCCTGGGTTTGGGGTGGGAATGTGGAATCCCAGGTCCATCATGGATAGAGATGAGGGTACTGCAAAAGCATGGGTTGGGGGCTAGAGATCATGTATCATTTCTTTGTCAAATGAGACATTTGACTTAGAGCCTCATGTGCAAGCCTGCCGGCCCTGTGTGTGAGCGTGAACAGGAGAACGCTGCGTCGATTGACTTAAAAGCAGGAGCCTGTGTGCTAATTTCAGCTCTATAACAGTGACTCTCCTGTGGCCCCCAGAGTCGGCCCCGACCTTGCCACCCCGGATGTGTCGGGAGAGAGAGCATCCGGCACTTTTGTTTGCCTCATTTCTGAATTTGGACATCCAAACATGCCTTCTCCCTCTTAGATTCCAACAGCTTTAAATGCCCTTGGATTTTGTAGAAAGGGGCCCAAGTCTGTAATATGTGTACAGCTGCGGCTCTTATCAGAATGCAGACATGCCTCTCATTACTGCTAATTGCAGTTCTACCACCGGTGATCTGGGCTCAGACTTCCTAGCTGGGCGACTGGTAACCCATTTTATAGCATTGGCTACATAAGGGTGCATTACAGTATCTTCCAGGCAGCTGCTCTTGAGGTAAATGAATACCTGGGGGTCTTTTTCCTTCTCGAGGAAACTTTAAGTACTGTAACAGGCTTTCATTTAAGGCTGCGCACGGCTTATTTCACCAGATTGCTATTTGGAAGCTCTAACAAAACACCTTCATGAATAGGGGCTGTAATACCCTTAATCCGCTAAACTTCCTGACATTTTAAACCAACTGGATGGCTGTGAATGGAATCAGGCTTTCCCATCTCTCTGCTCTCTTCCTCTCCCAGGTCTGCCTCTGCATCTGCAGGACCAAGGGGTGAGAATTCTTTCTTGCTGTTAGGGCACCGAACAAGAGGAGATCAGGAAGCGCCGTGAGGTTTATTTAGGCTCCCAGTTTTATTAATTACCTGGCCTGACCCGCTGCTTTTCTAACAAGTGCTGGGGAGGTTTCTGTTTCTCATTAAAGCTTAGGACTTTTTAAAAATTAAATGTGATTTTCCTCCTTATTAAAGAAAAAGCCAAACATTTATTTTATTTTATTTTAAAGATTTTATTTATTTATTTTTAGAGAGGCGGGAAAAGGGAGAGAGGGAAAGAAACATAAATGTGCGAGACATACATCGATCCGTTGCCTCTCACATGCCCCCACCTGGGGACCTGGCCCACATCCTGGGCATGTGCCCTGACTGGGAATGGAACCAGTGACCTTTCGGTTCGCAGGCTGGCACTCAATCCACTGAGCCACACCAACCAGGGCTGAACATTTATTTTATTGTGGAAAACTAGAAAGTAACAGATAAACAGTGTGGAACAGGGGGATAGAAAGTCATGACACCATATGACCCAGTGAGATCCGTTCTTAGCACCTCGGTTCCTCCCAGATATTTTTCTATTCATGAAAGCAACTGTAACATTTATTTTAAAAGACCAAACATGCTTGAGCATTCACAGTGAACCGGGTACTGTTCTAAGTTCTTTACATGTACTGATTCATTGAATTCTATAACTCTGGGTGTCAGAACCCATTATACAGATGATGGAACTGAGAGGCGCATTGGTTAAGCAACCTATCTAAAGTCAGGCAACCAGACGTGGCAGAGCCGGGGAGTGTGCTCTGTGGCCCCTAATTTTTACCGCTACCCTATACACCCTCTAAAACACGAGAAGTGCTTTGTAATCTACCGTTGTAATTTGACACTACCGCACGGACACCTTTTTTATATTGGGGTTTTGCAGCATCGTTTTGAAGGGCCACACAGTATTCCTTTCTGTGAAAGAGCCCCAGTTCGATGAACTCTCTCCCTATTGATGAACGTTGAGGGTGTTCCAGTCCTTTTGTCCTAATGACAACAATGCAAAGACCACTCTTGGGGCTAAATGTATGCACACTAGCGTGGCTGCAGACAAAGCTTGTGTTCTATATTTTCCTTATCATTCTGACGTTTGTGTGTGCAGATGGTGCTTTTGAGGCACTGCAGAAGAAATATACTGTTGAGCATGTGCTGGCTACTGGCGATGGGGCCGCCCTGAACCATTCACACCCTTTTGAATTCATACAGCATTGTTCCTGGTACCACGTTGGGAAGAAGGTTGGCTGAAGAATGGGGATTCTGTTTCGGTCCAGCTAGCTGCCTGCAACTGAACCTGCAAGTTTAGTGTCAATTTGCACTGTGCTGTGAATTGAATGAAAGTCTTTCTCTTTCTCTCTGAACTTAAATGCATTTACAGAACTAGGAACTCCCTTGATGACCCCTCCACCCATGGAGTCACCGACTTAGCCTCCCCGGCTTCCTCTCGCATCTTCTGCACTAGGTACTAGCAGCCCCCTGGGCCTCCTGATCCAACCCGTCCCTCTCACAGGGACTCCGCAAGGCCTGTGGCTGCCCAGGCCCTGCTGCTCTGTTCCATCATTAAAAAAAACAAGTTGGAAAAAAAGAGGGAGAGAGGAAAGGGAGAAGAAAAGGGTTCATGGGTAAGAACTGTGACCATGGCACCCTCAATACTCGGCTGGCCCACGACTCTCGGTAAGGTGAGGAAAGTCACGCGCAGTGTGCCAGGAACCCAGCTCACGGCAAAAATTCAGGGGTGCTTAAAGTGGTTTCAGTGCTTAAGCTGGGGTCTTACCAGCAGTGTGGCCTTGGACAAGGCACTTACTCCTCTGCTTCTTCATATCCTCATATATATGGGGGATAATAATACCTACTACATAGGGATTGCCAGGAGGATTAAATAAGATCGGAGAATGTAGCATAGTAAACACCATGATAAGAACACAATAAAAATGAGAGCTTAAAAAAAATCCCAAGAAGCATTCTGATTTATAAGTCAAGCAGACATGTTCTCTAACACTTTTTAGCTACGTGACCTTGGCCAAGTTACCTACCCTCTCAGGACTGTCGATCACCCGTGAGTTGGGGATTATAAAGTCTGTTGCACTGGGGCATTACGAGTTTTCATGTCCACATGTACATCCTGACACACAGTTGGTTTTCAGTACCCAGAGCAACATGGCTTCCCCCATCCTGAGCAGCTTTCCTCAGAGATTAACGGTCAGGTGGAAGGAGTTTAATCCTTAACCAGTCCGTAACTCTTCAGCTACCCTCCCCACTCGGCAAATAGCTGGAATGAGTTGGGCTCTTTGCCAGACTAACTTTTTTTTTTCCCTTTTGACTTAGACAAGATTGTGGTTTAGAGATTGTGGAAGGTTTTGTGACCCTGTTTTATAGTCCCTGTAAACTCGGAAGGGAAGCCATGAAATCCCAAAGCTAAGGTACAGCACAGGTGTCATTCCGAGGGACCCACAGGGTTGCAGGAAACGTCCTGTGGGAGGAGGTATTTACAGCCTTTGATACCACAGCTGATGCCTAGAAAGTCTGGGTGAGTTCAAGGGCTGTCCCAGCAGGGGACGTATTGACCGAGTGTCACATTCACAATGCAAATGAATTTTCTTTGGAAAAGGGGTTTCAGTGGAAGAACTAGGGTTACCAAAACCTTCACGCTTGAAGGGGCCTTAGAGAACACAGGCCAGCAATCTGAGAGCCACACTCCGTGAGCTGGCCAAACCCGACTCCCTGTTGCTCTGTGGGGGGTCCGGCCCTGCCCCGATGTGAGAGCTGCGGACGCTGCTTTGGGGCCAGTGGGAGCCCAGAGTCCCCAGACTGCTCACCCTGCAGAGGATACACACAAGGATGTCCTCGCAGCTAGAGCCACCTTCGAAAAAGCCAAAGAGTGGCTTTGAAATATCTTATTCCTTACCCACCCATCTTAATAGAGAGAATACTCAGCTACAGAAATAAATATTTGAACTCTAGGATTCTCCCTATGCACACATGATACCATTATAAAAATATAACTCCTGATAGCTATGGTGTTATTTTCAATTTCCTTTATTTTTGCCTTTCTAAAGAACAAATTACCGTATGGATTTGCCTCTTTTTTCCATATTGTCTTCTAAATCGCCAGGTTTACTACTGTAACCAAAGGTGCAGGAAGGCCCAGCTCTAAGCTGTTCCCTAAATACCGGATGGACTAACTTTCTTATCTGCTCTTGCGCCTTATTGGCCTCGGGGACAAGGACACAGGAGTCTCCATGGCTGCTGCTGTCAGCCAAGGGTGTCAGCGATGGCGTTCGAGGTCATCTAGATTTTACTGTGGAGAAAGCCACATCTGGGCACAAGTTGTTCAAGTTTCACCAAATCGCCAACTTGCAACACTACACAGCATTCCTGACGTACAGGCAGGCGGGACACAGGTCTTCCTCACTGCGCGGACAGGAACCCTCCCTTCTCCCCTGTAACGTGCTCCCCATTCTTTGCTCTCATGGCATGTATTGTGGTTTGCGATGAAATACATTTGTCGGTTACTTGACTGCCTGATCCCCCCCACACCTGACGATAAGCTCCATGGGTGTAGAGAGACACCTTTACTCCTTTGCATATCACTTTTTCCCAGCACAATGCCTGGCACATAAAAGCCAGCACCCAACCAATATTTTATTTTTTAATTTTTGAAAAAGATTGTATTTATTTATTTTTAGACAGAGGGGGCAGGAGGGAGCGAGACATCAATGTGCCAGAGAAACATTAATCGGTAGCCTCGTGCATACCTGCAACCGGAGACCTGGCCCGCAACCCAGGCTTGCGCCCTGACTGGGAATTTAACTGGCAACCTTTAAGTTTGCCATACAACGCCCATCCCACTGAGCCACACCAGTCAGGTCCCAGCCAATATTTTAAATCAGATAGTCCCTAGAAGTATAGGAGAAGCCATGATATCATGGAATTTGGTAAAAGGGTAGATCTAAATTAGACCAAGCCCAGAAGTACTAGAAGTAGCTAAAGGACTTTGGGATAACCTATTCATGGCCCTGGCCAACTAAATGTCTTAGTGTCATCTGTTGGCATCGTGTGCTGGAGGTGTTGGCTACCCTAAGTAGTGTGGAGCCATGGAAACTGGGCAGGATTTGGCATCGGAAGGTGTGGGCTTCAGTCTGTCCCTTAGCAGTTCCATGACTGTGAGTAAACCATCTCAGTTCTCTGAGTTCCAGTTTGTTTCTCTATAATACAAGGATAATAACATTGGCACGGAGGTGAGAATTAAAGACTTATAGGCAGTAAAGTCTATAAATCTTTATTATGGTTATCATTGACAATAACGTTGGCCTCTCATATTCTTCGCTGAAAACTTTGGAGTTGATTTGGGGCCGATTGGCGCCCCGTGAGGAGAGGCATCTCTGGTGTCGGATCCAGGACAGAAATCTGATCTTGGGCAGAAGGTGCTGGCACCCGCGGCCGTGTTCTCCAGCCTCCTCCGTCCAGGCGCTTGTTAACGGGACTCTGGTTTCAGGTTCGGGTGGTGGGGGGGGCAGTAAACACGGTAACAGTGGCTGCTCTTCCTGACGATGAATGAAGCCTTTTGTTTCGAGATGGAGGAGTGAGCGTGCTTTCACGTGTGAGCGCCCACAGTGTGGGCCCCAGACCGTCCCCAGAATTAACCAGTTGAAGGTAACAGAGACTGCAGCTTCACAAGACAAAACATCTAAAGCTGAAAGGCAGTTCTTTCTTGTCTTTCTAACATTACTGGGGGGCAGTGTGCCCTCCCCACTGGAAGAGTGGGGTGGGGCCCACAGTCTGTGTGAACGAGAAGAGTGAGCCTGGGAGGCAGAGATTCTGCATGGCCACCCCAGCAGGGAAGCAGGTTTCTCACTTCCCCTGGAGGGCCTGAGCCCCAGAAAGGAACTGAGGGAATGAGAAAGAAGGCAGGGGTCGCAGAGACGCACTGACTGTATCCCCAAAGCTCTTTATTGACGCCTCGCTGGGATCACCTGTCACTCACGCGTTTGGAGGTCTCCAGAGGATGGACTTTCTTTCCCGTTAACCACACGCCCTGCCTGGGCTCTGCGCGTGGCCGCCAGCCTGCAGTTCCTCGACACCCAGCTCATCCCCACCCCTGATGTTTGCACTCAGCATCCTCTGCCCTGAACCCCTGCCTCCCCTCCTGCTGGTGGCTGCTGGCTCCCTCTCATCGCTCCCACGTTAGCTTAAATGCCATTTCCTGCGATGCTTGTGCGACCATGTTATTTAAACGAAGTGCCTCCTGAGACTGTCGTTCCTGGCACCCTGTTTATTTCCTTCGTCACTTTCACCGTAACATCCAGAACGACTTTCCTTGTTCGCCTCCTCTGAGTACCTGGCTCCCTCGGGGCTGGGCCGTTTTCTCCTACTTGTCCTCTTATTCCCGGTGTCCAGCACCGGTTAGGCTCTAAGTGGCTGTTTTGTTAAATGGTATTCATTTTCTACCCCAAAACTACCTAGGTTCTTACAGTTTTTGTTACAAACCACAAACTCCAGCCCTGACTGGTGTAGTGTAGTGGGTTGGGCATCGTCCCACAAAGTGCAAGGTCCCCAGTTTGAATCCCGGTCACGGCACACGCCTGGGTTGCAGGTTTGGTAACTGATATTTCTCTCCCTCTCTTTCTCCCTCCCTACCCCTCTCTCTAAAAATAATTAATAAATAAAATCTTTTTTTTATTATTTTAATCACAAACTCCCTTGTGTTCACTCCTATACTTGGAAGACTTTGCTAAGGACCCCGGGAAGGTTTCTGCCCTCCCCACTGTCTGCTGCAGATCACGCTCAGGAAAATTCTACGTCCCGCAGTGCGATGCTTTTCATTTTCCCATGTCGTCTTTTAACTTCTTCCCATTTTTTTTCTTTTTTAATGAAAGTTTTTATTTATTTTTAGAGAGAGGGGAAGGGAAGGAGAAAGAGAGGGAGAGAAACACCAGTGTGAGAGAGAAGCATTGATCTGTTGCTTGTCATATGTGCCCCGACCGGGGAGCGAGCTTGCAACCCAGGCACACGCCCTGACCAGGAATGGACCTTTCGCTCTGTGGGCGACACCAACCAACTGAGCCACACTGGTCAGGGCTCTTCCCGTTCTTTTTCATCCATCCAGGGGAGCCTTCCTTCCTTTCTCCCTTTGGCCTGTTACGGACAGGCCTGAAGAAAGCAATCCAAATAAGACTAGCTTCCAAGTTAAGGAAACAAAGAATCATAGTATTAAAGTGAAGCGGCCTTGTGTGAAGCCAGTGCCATAAAACTCAGAAGCCCTGCTCTTCACAGGGGCTTGTGGACAGGCTGCGAGGCGTCAGTGGGGCCCCCAAATTGGGTGCAGAATGTTGTCTGCATTATTTTGCAGGGACACAGACCTGGGGTTCGGTCTAAATGGGACCAGGCCCAGAAGTGTTAGATCCTCCAGTGGGTCTGTGGCCAAATAAAAAGATGGCGAACCATGGAGCTCACGTCCTTGCACATACCAGGGGTCCCAGGAGGCTGCCCAGGACATTCGGTTTGTCCTGCTGTGTCCTGTTGGTCCAGGACCTCATCAGAGATGCCCTGGGCACTGGGACAAGCTGCTCCGAACAAAAGCAGGCAGCACTCCCATCCTCAAGGATCTTGCTTAGCTTTTGAAAAATACGGATGACAAATACCCTGCTCCCCCTAATAAAAAAAGGAAGTGTGCTGACTGGTAAGTACCATGAAGTGTCCTGTGGCAGAAAGTACCTGGACTGGAGTCTAGAGGGAAAATCCTAAGGAGGTGACATTCCAACCAAGACCTGAGCCTCGAGAAGGAAGCATGAAGGGGAGACATGGGGAAGAGCTTCCAGGCAGAAGGAACCACAGCACAGAGCCTGTGAAAGGCGGAGGCTGGTAGGTAGGAGCCAAAATTCAGTCTGTGGTTTATGGGATTTTAGGTGCGTTGAGCACGCGAAGGGGACCGGGCCAGAGAAACCAACTTCGGAGTTGTTCGTTTACATCCAGCATCAGAAACATGGATGAGATCACCTAGGGGAAGACTGGGTAGAAGAGAGAAGGGGTTAGGGACAGAATCCTAGAGGCCTGGAGGGGAGAGGAGGAGGGTGAGCAAAGGAGAGCGAGAGGCCCAGCCGGTGGGGGAGGAAGAAACCAGGTACAGCGGGAGGCACGGAAACCCAAGAAGAGACCCATTCAAGAAGCCAGGAGCCGTGGGTGCTGCTTCTGGTGCAAACTCGGAGTAAGAATAGGGGCCCAACCGTTGGCTTTGGTGGGAAATAAGCCGTTGATGTTCTTGGGAGAAACAGAAAGTGGTGTTAGTGGAATCGTGGGGACCCAAGTCTGAGAGGTGGGTCGGAGTGAGGACGGGGCCCAGGAGCTGGGGTGCAGACGGCTCCTTTAGGTGTTCTGCTGTGACACGGAGCCAAGATTAGCGTGGCCATGCAGAATGTGGACACAAGATAGTGTTTTATGTACGACTTGGCCAGTGAAAAGGGAGACGCCGATGGTGTTGGAAGAGATGGAGCAAAGTGTCTTCGTTAGTATTGTTCTGATAAAGTATTCACTGGCAATAAGCGAACGTCTTTTTAGATTAATTTCAGTAGTTTTCTGTTTGTAAAGTTTTAGCCCACTCTTTGATACCTGGGGAGAATTTATCAGCTACTTTTCGGTTTAAAAATGGCTCTGGGAGTGTCCCTGGGAACCTTAACATCATCATTAACATTGTTTCTATGGAGAAAAATGTTACCAGTTCTAGAAAGTCTGGAATTTGGCCTCTTCAGAAGCCAGGGTCCTACATGACACGTGAAGTTTGGCTCTTTGGAAAGCGCCAAACGGCAGCTTAGAGAGTGGTCGACCTGCCTCCTTTTCTCTCCGTTGCAGGCTCTCTTAGCCACGCTGAGTGTTACTTTCGTGGCATGGAAAAACCCTGGCTCAGTGAACCTGAAGCTGCAAAGAATTTAAAGCAGTGTACATTAAAGATGTGATTCTTACTTTTAACCATATCAAGAGGACTGAGACCCCCTTGAAGTATATGTCTTGTGCAATAAAGCCCCATCTTGTAAAAATTTGCATAATCAAAATTATTATATTTAGTGTAGTAGGAGATTGACATGAACTTTTATACAAAGAGAAACCCCATTTGCTCACCCGGGTGCCTCCTCTCTCAAAGTCTTGCAGGGATTGGGCAGGTTCCCTCAGGTGCCGCCCCCTCCCTCTGCCCTGGCCTCTCTGACCCGACCTCCTCCCCTGACATGTCACTGCTCACCCAGCTTCAGCCACAGTGGGTGCCGGGTTCTCGGAATGAACATGCAAGTTGCATCCTGTCTCGGGACCCTTGCGCTGATCCGTCCCTTGCTTGGAAGTCTCTCACACCCACGTGTTTACAAAACCAGCCCCACACTTCTTGCAGGTCTGTGGTGGTCATTCTCTCGGCAGGCCGTCCTTAGCCACCCTGAGGAAAATTTCAGACACCACCCTCCTGACAATTCGTAGCGTTTTCCCTACATGACGTTTTCTCCTTCGCGCTTATCACTAACATACTGTATAATTGACATTTCATCTCTTTTATTTTACAGTTTACCACTAAATGGTGAGTTTGATAAGAGTAGGAAACTTTCTGTCTATTTTGTTGACCCCTGTATTCTCATCACTTAGAACAGTGAGGGCACATCACAGGTGCTCAGTAAGTATCAGCTGCATGAATAAAGAATGAATGAATGAATGAATGAGTGAATGAATGAATTGGACATGCCTTCATTTCTCTTTGCAGTTAATCTGGATTCTTATATACTGCATTTGCTTGAAACAAGGAACAACTGTAGCAAACAGTGGGAAAGTGTTCATATGTGTCCGTGTGTGTATATGCATGTCTCCACATACAGTCACCATCCCATTCCCCCCAAATTAACCCCAAGGTCAGCCAGATTCTCAAACAGGTCATGTTGTAAGGATAAATGCAGTTCCAGAGACAGTGTAGAAGGTGAGAGGAATGGTTTAAAGCATCTTTGTCAGCCAGACTTGGGTCTGTCCTGAATTTTTTGTCTCTATAAATCTGGACGGCACCTGCCTCCCCTGAACTCACCCCTCCCGCCCCTGGCTTTTGCCTCCCACTCCCCCTGAAGATGCTGGGTGCAGTTTTTCTATTAGGAGGGGCTTTGAGGAATGGGATATGAATGATTGACTTCAGTTGGGACTTCTTCAAGATTACAATCTCAGCTCCTGAACACGTTTGCTTTTGCGTTCACCTGGGAAGCCCCACTAGACCCTGCTTCCTCTCCGAGCTGACCTTTTATTCCCTCCCCGTTGTGGGGGAGGGGTGGCTCTTCATTCCCCTTTGAGAGGCTTCTGTTTACTAAGCAAACACTGACCACACAGGGACCCTGCTTGGAGCCAGTTATTGCTTCCTCCAAAAACAGGTCTCGGTCGGTCGGTCTCTCTCTCTCTCTCTCTCTCTCTCTCTCTCTCTCTCTCTCTCTCTCACACACACACACACACACACACAGCCCCCCCCCAACCCCCAACCCCCAACCCCCAACCCTCTACTGCCCAGGCCAGGGGGAGAGTCTTTCTCAGGGAGTTTTTTGACAGCTACCAGGAGCCAACTGGTAGGATTTTTGGAGAGGGGGATAGGTATTTTGGAGAGCATCTTAATCCTTCTTCATTTTGAAATAAAAGCTTGTGGCTATCACATAATTTTGTGTTTGAATTCTCAATAGTAAAATAGTTCATTGTTCATGGCAACTGTTTACATAGTTCCTTTTGAATTCCTTGATTACAGGTTTTAATAGGGGATTTGCTGGTGCAACCCCTTCCCATCCCAGAACTAGGAGTCTTCCCCTGTCCCAGCTCCCCTCCCAGCCTCTGGATCAGAATGTTTAAAGTAGCCTTGCATGGACTGAGTAAAAATAATAAAAATAACAATCCATAGGAAAAAAAACAATAAGTAGCATGAGGAATCAATGCACATTTTCCTTGGCACTGCCTCAAAATTGATATCACCAGAAAGAAATGTGTGTCATTGTCAACTGTGCAAATGGATATCTTTCCCTTTTGGATTCAGAAGTTGTCTCTGTAGGCTAATCATTTCAGTCAAATGCTTTACATTCAACTGTCGATGGAATGAGCTAAGAAATGTTATTATCAGTGATGTTTCCGTCATTATTAAAAGCAATTTTGACTGAAAAGACTTTCTGCAATGTTTTGGCACAGTTCAAGGGGATTTAAAATATTTTTGCACACTTAGATTTTATTCAAATTGACCTGCCAATACAGACTCCCTGGGACCATATTGAGAGGCCCTTGTACTCAGTGCTTTACGGTAACGATTTCAGAGTTTGGTGTTAGCGTTTACTTTGCTGAAACTTTTCACAGCTGACTTGATACCAGCACTCCGGCCTGACCTCTCACTCCCTCAGCATTTTATGGGTTAATTTTGTTGTTGGATCAGATTTCTCTCCTGGGCTGGGGATCGGTGATCCCCTTATAGCTGGTCCTTTAGTAACTGAGTAGCTGGGTGCCTGGGACTCCCTGGCCCGAAGGGGGCTGGCTCAGCTAGCTGACGAGTTGCCATCGTGAGATTCATTCAGCTTCTTTGTCCACTTTCTCTAAGGACCACAATGTAGTGAAATGCTCTGGTCTAGGAATCTTACAAGGTAGGACGATTTCCTAACATCTGGGGCCTGGGGCCGGGTGTGGTGCATGCACTGTCTTGTCGTTCCTTGGATGGTATTGAAAAATCAGGCAGAGCCGCCAGTGGTGTGCAGCTGCTGAAGTCCCGTCCCCCTGGGCGATGTGCTGGGGGGGTCACTAGTCAGGAAAGTCAGCATCCTTCTCCCTCCCACCCCCATCCCCTTGCGTCCTAACCTTGCTTGTTTCAGAGGAAGCGGAGCATTACCCAGATGTCCTTGGTCCACCTGGGCATTTGGGTAATGTCAATATTTTCCAGACCATCTTATCAGCTTACGCTGCTGATACTGAAAAACTGGGTGTTGGTTACCAAGCTGTCTTAGGTCCTTATTTCAGGCTTTTTTTGGGGGGAGACCTTTCAGCTTGGTGGGAGAGGGGAGCTGGAGAGAGGCATTGCCAGCCCCCACCTCCTGCCACACAAGAACTGCTCGTGGTTCTGAGCGTCCTGATTAAAATGACTTGCAGTTGGAGGTTTTGTCTGGAATCTAAGAAGCCGGGTGAACTGCGGTTGTGTTTGCTAATACTGCAAATTACTGGTGGGTTTTCTCTGGAAACTAGGTTCCAAGAGAGATGGCATGGGAGATTGAAGTATGAGTACTTTTCTTGTTGGTTAGGGCTGCTATAACACTGCCCAGAGAGGAGCATTTCTATTTTTAAACCAGACAAGGGGAGGAGGAAACAATGTTCATTAGCACCTACTGCTTGCCAAGCATCTAACAGACATTGTTTCATTTCATTTTAGTTGCAAAGCCAGCAATATTACCCTCCATTTTGAGATAGGCAGTTGGAACTAAGAGAGGTTAAGTAACTTTCTAAGTGACTTTCTCAGGGTCACGCAGCTAATGAGCAGAGCAGGAACCTGGAACCCAGGCCCCCTCTACCTGTCCGCCTTCCTTGTTGGCTTGGCAGGTGGCTGGGGTGCTTTTACCTGCCACTTTAAATGTGGGCACTTCTTGTTGTGGAGGACTCACCAAAGTTCATGTGATACAAGCATGGCCGGCCGGGCTGTTCAATTCTGCTGGTTTCTGGCTAGGAGGCGGTGTGAACCAAGAAGCAGCTCTGCTTTGGCAGCAGCACCTACCTGGGCACTCTCTGATCTCTTCGAGGCTCCTGGGCCCGCGAACGGATCTATAGCTGGGTTTGTGCTTGTACCTGGTTCAGAGGGCACGGCAGCCTAAGTGGAAATCACATCTGGGGAGGCCCATAGCCTTGGAGCTGGCCTTGGGCGGCTGGGACTCTGCCCTGGAACTCTGGGGCTGCCTCCTGAACAGCTGGATTTACTGACTCCTCCAGGGAGAGGCTGCACCCCCTTCCTGTCAATGCCGACCACACCTGGCACTGGCTGCTCACGTGCGCGCTGAGGGTGGCTGATTAGTTAGGGCTGAGCTGCACTTGGAGTGGGACGCTGACTGAGTGGTATTTCTTGACCTGAGCTCCCTTCCCTTCCGCATTGCCCTGGAAGGGTAGCTTCAGGGCAGGTCCCTCGTGGACTACAAAGTGAGGCCAGCTTGGCGTTGGGGGACTGCCACCTCTGTCAGCTGCCCCGAGGCAGTTCTGGTTCTGTTTTGCACATTCAGGTTATCAGACCCCCCCCCCCCACAATGTATTGGGAGGGACAGGGGAAGCAGGGGAGGTGCAGGGGTAACGGGAGTGCTGGGACTCCACACCCCCCTCCATCTACTCAGGCTGAAGGCAGGCAGCCAGTGCCCTGTCTGGAATTCTTCTCCCCACCCCTCTCCTTTTAACTAATTGGAGATGTTTGGAGAAGAATGATTGCATTAAAAAGTGTCCTGGGCTTTTCGGGTAACAAATGGGAGTTCTGAGTTCTTTCATGACCACGATCTATTTAAAAGTATCTTTCTCTCTGCTCTTAGGTTGAATTAATGAGATTAAGAAGAGCTTGAATTTCAGAATCTGGCAGATCGAGGTTCAAATCCAGCTCCGTTTATTAGCTCTGGCACCCTGGGCAGGTTGCCTAGCCTCTGGAGGCCTGTGTTACCATACCTGTGAAAAGGGAACATTAGTACCCTTTTGTGGGTACCCTTTTGTGGGTAATGAGGAACACTTGTGCCTCAGAGGGTAATGGAGAGGAGGGTGTGGGGTGATGGTACCTAAAGTGCTTCGCAAGGTGCCTGGAGTCCACTGTTAAAACTTTTCACCTGTGTCCGTGTTCCCTGTTATTTTCGGCCCCTCTCTAAGATATGCTGAAATCTGTTGATGCTTAGGGTCCATGTGTCTTCTGGTAACCAGAGGACCAGGGTGGGTTTGTTGAGATCTTTGGCAAAAGCTTCAGCCAGGCAGTGGCCCAAATGTCAGCCGCCCTCTCCAGAGGAGCCTGGGAGGAGCAAGGCTTTGTGTGACTGAGGTCAGCAGACATGCTGGTGCCTATTGTAACAATGAGGGTCTAAGGCATGTGGACCAGAGCTCTGGGCTTTCCAACCCAACCAAGCCCCAGGAGCCAAAGGGAGGAATTTCACGCTTACTCAGGGGACCACCTACTTGTTGAAGGAATGAGTTACCAAAATGGGACAAAGGTGCTGTGGGGTGAAACTCAACCCGGGGCATTCTGAGTGCTGCTAAATCCCCTGTGAGCCCTCTTTAGGGGGCTGGTGGTCCCTCTCCCCTCCCCAAACAATTGGCCTTGCACCTGGCACCGTCTGTAGAAGCTGCTTCTCCCCTGGGACACTGTCCATTTATGGCAGCGAGAAGCAAGTTTTTGTACTTGAACTTTATCATCTACTTCACAGTGTGGGCCTGCATCTCCTTCCTGCGGTCCCTGCAGATTCTCTGGGTCCTGGGCTACAGCAGATAAAAGCTGGTTATCTCCTTTGTGCCTGGAGTTCTGATTTGGTCCCAACAAAAGGCTTGTGAGGGCCGGGTAGTGTTAGCACCATAGCACCCCTGCATCCCCGGTGGGGGGCAGCTGCTGTCGCACAATAGACAGTAGAGCCAGAGCTCCGACACAGATCTATTTTACTTTTACTTTCTTTTTTTTTTTTAAGATTTTATTTATTTATTTTTAGAGAGAGGGGAAGAGAGGGAGAGAAACAGCAATATATGGTTGCCTCTCACGTGGCCCTTACTGGGGACCTGGCCTGCAACCCAGGCATGTGCCCTGACTGGGAATCGAACCGGGACCCTTTGGTTCCCAGCCCGCACTCAATCCAGTGAGCTACACCAGCCAAGGCTATTTTACTTTCTTCTCCGGAGCTGATGCTGCCTCCACCTGGAGCCTCCCAGGCTTGGTGGTGCTGTGGCCCTCTGCTAGATGAGACTAAATTTACTGGGATTAGAGTCCAACTCTGTCCTGGCTTCAATTCGAGCTCGGGTTCTGGGTCATTTTGTGCCAGAACTGCAAACCACGTAAGCTAATCCCAGAGGTGAAACCTAGAGAGAGGTGGCTGGTATGTAGTTTTATTTGAGTAACTGGGTCTTTTTTTTCTTTTGGTGTGGAAAACTTTAAGGTCTTTCTAATATACATGAAAGGTATTCACTGAATGTGTCAAATGAACACATAAATGAGGCGGTTGAATATTCTTGGCTCTATGTGTGAGTCCCAGCTTCAACATTTCCTATTCTGCGGCCTTGGGCCTCTCTTTCCAAGCCTCGGCTCTCCCATCTGTACAGTGGGTATAATATTAGTGCATCTGACAGTGCCTGGGAGAAGACACAGAGTAGCAGGGCCTGGCACATAAATTCAGTGAGCACAGTTATTATTTTTATCATAGAGTTGTGAGGATGAAGTGAAATAATGCAAGTAAACTCTTTAGCACAGCCTGGCACAACTCTAGAAACTTCCACTGAAGTTGGTCGTTGTCTGAGTGTCATTCCCAGATAGAAGGTGAAGGTTAGGGTTCTGCAGGAGCCCTGTTGCATTCTTTGATAGTGGGCTGTTTTAATAGGCCCCAGTGGTGGTCAGAGATGACGCCCTCGAGAAAACCGCCTGGGGAGGAAATAGTTAACATACCTGTCTGGTGAGAACTGTAGGTAGCCAGACCCTTTCCCTTCCCCAGGGGTTCCTGCTGAGCCTCTGGTTGGGCTTGCTCACTCATCCACACCAAAGGATCTCATTCCAGTTTGGGCCCTGGGGTTTGGAGGGAACAATTGCCTTGAACAATAGCCAGAAAACAAGTTCCACCAGTCTGGGCATTTGCAACTGAATGCAGCTGTCTGGCGGGGGGCACTTGGCGGTAGCCCTGCAGATGGGCTCTTCTGGGATTCTGGAGCAGGACTGGACGAGTGAGCAGGTAAGGCCTGGACACAGCCCTTGCTGACTGTGCAGCAGGACTTGAGTCACCAGGAAGGAGGCCAAAAGGGGACCAGGGCCAGCCCAGACTGTTTCTGAGGATGGTGGTGCCTCTGGAAGCAGACTGAGTCTATGGGAGCGGGGAATGGGGGGCAGGCAGAGGTGGCTTGCTTTGTGAAGATTGCTCTTCAGAACCAGTTACAGTACTGCATCTCTGCTAGCCTGCTGCTGCTCGTGCATGAGCAGAGAGGATACATACCTGCCATCCGACTTCTGCAACATCAGTTAGCATGTCTTCCCTTTGAACAAACACGACCTCACAGGCGGTCCATCTGAAAAGTGTAATGACCCTCCAGAACCTTCAGTAGCTCTGCTTCTCTGAGTCCCAGCCTCTTGCTGAACGCCAGGAATCCTCACGCCTGGGCGTGTAAATCCCAGCGGGAAATATCTGTTCAACCATCCCTCTGACCTTGGGATTCTCTTTTGCCTTTTGCTTCGTGTGAGATGAAATTATAAATATAATACCACATTAATTCAAGACCGTAGCAGATACCTGTCGCATCGATCTCCTCCCAGAAGAGCTTGATATTAAAAATGTGTCCAAATTCAAGGTGGTTTCTCAGGGGGTCCTGGTGACAGTAGGTCGCCCTCCTCAGTTCCATGGAATGCTCTCTGCCCCCAACAGTGAGGAACACAGGGAGTGTGAGAAGCCGGAATAATTTATGACTCTTTCACCTGCGTTTCCCCTGCAGCAGACAGCCAGCTCCTGCTCAGGCTGTGGAAATTGCTTTAAACCCTCTGAGTGGCATTTGAATTCCTGCAACAGTGATGTCAGCATCTCCTGTAAGACTCTGAAACTGGATCTCCTGGTTTTATGGGCCCTTTCAGTTTTGAATAGATTTTCTGGTCACTTTTGGAGATCCTTTTCCCTTCACATCTGTATTTCCCCAAAAGTAGTAGGCAAACAAACAGTCAAGGCCTGGAGAGCCTCACTTCTGGTTAAGTGCCGTCTTGGCCAAGATGGGGTCTCTTCTTGATGCCTTTGGTTGCCGTCAGCAGACAGGGATTTCGAAGCTGGTCTACCTGTTCTCTTTCTGATCCGCTGGAGAGCGGCATGGGGTCATTAGGCCCTAGGTTGCGTTTGATCATTCCAGTGGGCTCTGGGCCCTGTGCCTTCATTTCTTGCAAAGAAAATTGGAATGGCATAATACATGGAACGTGCCTAGTACAGTGCCTGGTATTTGGTAAACACCGTCAATGGCGGCTACACATGTTCGGCGAGACTGCCTTTGTGGATAAACAGTGTGGTCTGCTGCAGACACTATGGTGAATGGGGATGAAAGCCTCTGTACAAGGGTCCGCAGACTGTAAACGCAGGCCGGTCAGGCGGCACACAGGAGTGAAAAGGCTCCAATGGGCACGCACGCCTCTGTCTGGAGAGGGCAGGTGCTACTCGGCTGGCTGATTGTCTCCTGTGTGTAAGATACTGGCACCTACTCCAAATATCTAAAAGACTGTGTGGGCTTAGAATAATAATAACCTGAGCGGTAAAATCAGCAATGAAGAAACACAGAGACCAGGAAGTGCAATTACCTGTTTGGCAGCTTCTCCTTGATGAGGGGAGAGTCTCTGAGACGGGGAGAGGGCCTTCAGCATGCCCCTTTGCCTCTGTTTCAGCCTTCCTCTGCGCTTAAACTCGTAGAAGTCAGTTGGAAAGCAGCCTTTGGGATGGCTTTGTGCAGCTCCCTCTTTATACGGGGGATTGGGGACTAGAGAGGAGGTGACCAATACGAGGGAGGCCCTGGCAACTCTGGCTATTCTGGCTCCTCGTCTTCGCCACTTCCTACCTGGGAGGAGAGAGCCGCACAGCAGAGACCGCTGGTGGGCCTGGGCTTTGGCGTGCTGCCAGGCTGGTGCCTTGTACTGGGACTTGGCTGGTAGCATTGAACTTGAGGGGACATTGAAGACTGCAGAAGTGGTGTCTGGAACCAGTGCAGGTCCCGTGCACTGCCCTTTGCTCATCTCCCTATTGTACATTTTTATTTGTGTCTGAGCTGTGTGTCCTTGTCTTTCACATCCAGTGGCCCTGCGGTCAAGGTCAAGGATAGGGTCATCATCACTGTATCCCCGCTGCCTTGCCTGGTGCCAGGCACATACAGGGTGCTGGCTGACTGGATGAGATGAATGAACAAATTCAAGACCCCTGGCTCAGGATCCAAAAATACTGAGTTTACAAGTCTTAGGGGAAAAAAGCAAATTTTTGATGGAATTCCTTCTTCCCATCATTGGCTAAAAGTAGGTGACCATCATCTTCAAATCTGATCGCTTATAGCTCCCTTGCAGCATTATGTGCTGGACCGATGGGGTCACTTCATCGAGTAGAGGAAAAGGTACATGCCTGTGATCTGGCTGGGAAACGGTGCCTTTGTGTTGGTGATTGTCAGGAATCAGTGGATGCGTCTTCCTGCCATTTTTCCAGATACCTCAGCCAACGAATTTGTAGTGCATATCCATGGTATGCGGTCTTGCGGGGGGTGGGGGGGGAGATGGGGAAAGCAGCTCTGTGTCCCACATCCCTTTTAGTTTCCTGTTGCAGAGCCTGAGTCTGGAGGAGGCCCTGGGGTTTTTCTGCCTGTTTCTCAAATCTCGGACGCAGTGCTGTCTCCGCTGAGAGGCTGGGAGCAGCTTTGGAAGCCGTGCATTGCAGAGCCGAGGTGAACGGCGTGGGGAGAAGTGGTGAAGAGCGGCAGTGTTCTCTTGAGTTCATTGATTCTTCTGGTCATTCATGTAAAAATCATTCCTGTGGAAAGTGAAATCTCCTTTAATATCTTCCTGAATGTCTTTTTGGTGCCCCCCAGAAGAGCTTCTTAGAGTTCGTTAGGTTTTACTATACTATTTATTGAAGTCTTCCTTTTTAAACCTAGGCTTTCTTACAAATACCATCTACAAGTCAAGGGTTTTGCTCTACATTAAGATGATTCCCACTTCTTATCGGTTAGTAATTTATTAATTCAGATTTAACAAATTGGATTTAAACACTTAGTACTGGGAGCGAATTTGGGTCACTGTTTTCTTCAATAATTCAGGCTGTTCTCACAAGTGCAGCCGACCTGGCTTCCTCGGGCTGGCTGAGTGTCTGGCAGGGCCGATCTCCCCGCCGAGCAGCAGAAACTGCCTGTGCACGTAAACAGCTCTTACACATCCATTAAAGTTACAAATGCCACACATTATCTTAAACACTCCCGTTCTTTTTACACTCGGAATGTCATTTTCAAATCTTCTGTCTTAAAAAGCTCAGGTCAGAAATCAGCACTCATTTACAGTCGAAATCACAAGATGGTTTTTCAAATTCTCTAATATGCCATATATTTCTTTTAAATATTTTAAATACGCAGAGATTATCCCAATGATCAGAGAACTTGCATTCTAAAGCTAAGTATTAATATTATGATTTACGCCCTGGCTGGTGTAGCTCAGTGGACTGAGCGTGGGCTGCGAACCAAAGGGCCGCTGGTTCGATTCCCAGTCAGGGCACATGCCTGGGTTGCAGGCCAGGTCCCCAGTGGGGGCCACATGAGAGGCAACCACACATTGATGTTTCTCTCCCTCTCTTTCTCCCTCCCTTCCCTTCTGTCTAAAAAAATAAATAAATAAAATCTAAAAAAAAAAAAATATTATGATTTACGCCATTATCTCTTCATCTTTTTAAGCCCCGCCAGGGTTGAAAGTCATTATTCCCAACTAAGAGCAGTGGGCTAGTCGTCCAGATGGGCCCAGGATCATCCTACGGCTTTTCTCGGCCATATTCAAGGCCGTGATGCAGGGGCGGTCAGCTCTTATTCCAGAGTGATCGCTCCAGAGCCATAGCTGAAAACACTCGTTTTTCCTGCTAGGCTGTTGGGGTCCCTCAAGCCTCTGAGCTGGAATTTCGTTTCACCACATAGTAAACACACATCCTCTCGGTTTCTTTCAAGTTTTACTTGTAATCAGCTTTTGTAATCTCTTTCAACGTTTCCCGCCTGACCTGGGTCAGTAGACTTTTGTACCCCATACCAGGTTGTACCTAATTTCCTTTGCCACTTGATTGGACTCAACTAATGTCCTTGCTGCCTGAATGGGTTCGGCATGCTTTTCATATTTTGCCTGTCTGACTCTGGGCCACAGGTCTGGAGTCATTTTCCAAACAAACTGCAATTTCCCAATAGTTAGCATGGGTGTATGTACCAAGTATGTAAAAAAACTAAGCAAACCAGTTTTGAGCAAAAGAAAGCAGTGTCTTAGTTCTCACAGTTCAGTCTCCCAGGGGTGCTCTGGCTTCAGGTACAGCTGGGTGCAGGTGCCCACGCGACGTCGTTCCTCTGGACTCTGCGTCCCCCTGCTAGCTGCCCGCTCAGGCCGCTGAGGGGAAGTGGCTGCTGATGGCTCTGGCTTCGATTGCACCTTTTCCGGAGTGGTATTTCCCTTGTTCTCTGCGTCTCCTGTGTGGCCATGTGCATTTGGGAAACACTTTTCTAGGCGGCATGAATGAGATTGTTGCAGGGCTTCGCAGCTGCTAGGATGTGCATGCACCACATGATGCGATGCGGGGCGCAGAAGAGCCGGCGTTCCCCACGTTCTCTCGTCGGGGCCGCAGCAGCTCGTAGAACTAGTTTTCCTTGGAATACATATCGGGGCTCACTGACCTCATCCTGGTGGATCATGACTGTTTATACCTTGAGTTTTTGGGGGAAAGACAAGTGGAACCCAAGTGATTTTATAGAGAGTGACTTGGCAGTGTCCCTGAAGATGCAGAAGTGAAGGAGACGTGACTGGTTCTCCAAATGCGGGCACAGCTTTGGTTTCTGACACATGGGCAGCTCGGGACACTGAAGCTGCTCTTGCCCAGCATGAGCCTCCCTTGGGGTCCCCCACTCCCACTCCTCAGTGGGACAGATCTCTGGCTTCTCCCCTTTGGGGGCATCTCAGTTACAAGGATTTCCTGTGAAATCAGGAGAAGCCTCATGCTGCACTGGGCACTGAGGGGAGGAATCGTGTGTGATCAGTGCCCCAGGCCCCACTGGAATCACAGCCTGGTGTTGAAAGGCCACGGGGAAGAGCAGGTACAATTTCAAAGCCAAAAATCTGGGGCATCTGTTACTAACTTCCGTCCTTCCCTCCCCACCAGTCACGGGCCTCTCCCATCAGTCCTCCTCCTCCTTCACCGGACCATAGGAAATTCTAGCTGCGTTGAATTCCTCACTCTAGACAGCCGATGCCGCTAAAGACTCGTGGGGTTTCCGTTTGATTGTGAGAGGAGATTTGAGTCCTTTTCCATCTGTTGTGTCACACTCTCCCTGGCCTAGGTGGCACCAGCCACGTGTCACCCCCTAAGGAAACGGAGGCACAGAGCTGTGACTTGTCAAAGAATGAAGTGGTGAGGGAGCTGGGCTCCGAATCCAGGGCTGGTGGTGATTTCGCCTTAGAACGTGCCCCCATCTCTCCTCTGCACTCCATCAGGAGTTCCATCAGGAGCTGTTTAATAAGCACTAACTCTGTGGCTGGAGCTGGAGGGGAGGTGACCCACAAAGAGAGGTGGGCACTGCTGCACACCACCCCGTGGGTGGTGGCAGGGGAAGAGGTGGGCTTGGGGTCGGGTAGCGTGTCACTCCCAGCTCTGCCCTGCATTTGCAGAGTGACTTTGGGCAAGGATCCTCACCACCTCAGTTGCCTCAGCAGGAAGCGAGGCCACCTGTGAGTATGGAGAAGCGCTGGTGAGAGTGTGTGCGGATGGCGGACAGTCGGCAGGTGGCAGGTTCTCGGTGAACGGCTGTGGTGAAAGGCAGCGTGGCCCCGACCAGGAGGCGTGCATGCTCGGACATTAGACAGTCTTGCATTTTAAACCCAATTCCAGCGTCGACTGAAAAACACTGGCCAAGATGCTTGTTCTTGCCGCCTGGACTTCTTCATCTGTAAAGTGGGAGCATAATAGGTACCTTGCAGGAATGACATGACAACTGGAGACATGTATAATATGTTTAAGGTACCCGGCCCTGTGCTGACATGTGACATGTGTTTAGCTGCTGTCACCCAGCAGGCCCCTGCGCATATTTGGAAGGCAGAGCAGACTTTTCTGTAGGGAAAAACTAGAAAATTGTGTAAGTGCATAGAAACGAAGCCAGATGTGTGAGGCCGTGGAACTCAGGGCACAGGGCGGTTAGGGCAGGCTCAGGGGTCTGGAACCAGGTGGAGGCCGGGCCAATCAGCAGAATCACACGAGTGGAGTTTGCCGAGGCCCCGGAGCCTGGGACCTTCTGGCCCCATGACTTCATCCACACTAAACCCCTTTCTGAGCACTCAGGCTTCCAGCTTTCACCCTCCCTACCTGGGAACCAGTCACACATTTTCCGTCATTTCTGGGGGACCCTCCAGGTGGGCTTTGGGAAGCCAAATAGCAGCGCTGAAGGGAAAGGTGATAAGAACAGCTTTCACCAAACCTTTGTCATCCTGTCCGGTCCGCAGAGCTTGGACAGGCATCTTACAAGCTGCTGGAACAAAGCAGAACTTCTTTTGAGTTGTTGGGGGGCAGGCCTCCCCCTCCCCAGTATTTCTGAGGCATCAGGCTGCCATTTCACAGGCAAGACACGAGTGGGAGGCTGAGTGGAGGGGTGAAGTTATCAGACAGCCCAGGAGTAGAAAGTGGCCTCACCACTCCCGCCATGGGACGCGGGACCTGGTGCCTGCCTCTCAAGCCGTGGCTTCCTCCTGGGCAGTGAGCCGTGTCGTGTCCCCGTGTGCACTGAAACTGGACGCAAGGAATGCCGTCGGGCGTCACAGAAAAGAGGGTGACTCTGGAGTCGTAATGGCTGCGTCCAAATCTGCTCCACCTCTTACTAGTGGTCTGGCTTTCTAAGCCTCGGTGTCTCCACCTGTACCATAGAAAAACTTAGCTATTTCCTCCAGATTGAGTAGAGCAGTGGCGAACACTAACTCTACAGCCCCCTGAGTTTAAATCACCTGCTTTGTACCTGCCACCCAGTAGCCAAACAAAGGAGAAAAGGCGGCAGGCTTGACGGGTGGGGGAAGGGATGGCCCTGTGCATAGAGACCGGGGAGGAAAGCCTCTCTGACGGTGACACTTCAGGTGAGAGGGTGACACTTCAGGTGAGAAGGAGGCAGTGACAGAATCCAGGAAGAGGGATAACTAATGGAAGCCCTGTCGGCTTAGGAGGAACAGAAGCCCACGTGACTGGAGCCAGCGAGGGGTGGAGGGGCTGGTGAGAGACGGGACTCAAGAGGGAGGCGGATTGGAGGGTCTCGAGGGCCAGAGTAAGGAGTTGGGTGTTAAGTACCTGAGAAACTACTGGAGTATATTAACAGTGGAGCAGCAGGGTCTGATTTATGTGTCAGATGCAGTCGCTGTGGGGCAAATGGACTGGGTTAGGAGTGGAGCCCAGAGCCCAGCTGACCTGCCGGCCATCACCTAAGCAGAGCTGAGAGCAGCTTGAATGGGGGGGGTGGGGGGGGCAGGTGCACATTGGGTTACATATTGCAAGTTGAGTGGGCAGGAGCAGGGTAGATTAAATGTCTTGGTGGCGCTGGGAGATGGTAAGGGGGAAAGAGAAGAATCAAGAGAAGAGACTTGACTTGAGGTGGGGGGTGGATCACAGTGGATTTGAGAGTTGAAAAATGAAGCGTTCTATTTTAGATGCATCTTGGGATATTAGTAGAGTTAGAGCTACTAATGGTGTTGGCAGGTCCATGCTGCCTTTTGCAGCTTTCATTCCCTTGGCACTTCATCTAAGAGTGGAGTCCAGTGCATTCGTACTACACTGAGAGTTCTTCCTACTTACTGTGACCCCCACGGAGGGTGCCGCTGCTGGGTCCTTTTCTCAGCTCTAATCCCCAAAGCCATTGCTCCTGCTCAGCTGCAAAGCCTGGGAAGCAGCCATTGGCTTTACAAATTCCTGGGATGAAGTTGAGGATGGGGTAGGAAGTGTCTTTAGCCACTCGGGGAAGCACCCTGCCTTATGGGGAAGGTCTGTATCAGCCGTTTGCACCAGCCGCCAGTCCCAGACAACCAGGATGGTGGCTCCCATGAAGATGCGTCATGTCCATCTGGGGCTTTGTGACACAGGGAGCCTCTGGGCACGGTGTGCATTTGTCTGTACGGTCAGCCTGTGCTGGTGCAGCGTGTGGTGCTCAGGATGTGTTTGTCTTGACAGCTGGGATGACAGCAGTTCCGTCAGCAGCGGCATCAGCGACACCATAGACAACCTCAGCACTGATGACATCAACACCAGCTCCTCCATCAGCTCCTATGCCAACACACCTGCCTCCTCTCGCAAAAACCTGGATGTACAGGTAAGGCACATGGTCCCTCCCAGGTTCCCCCAAAGGCCTTGCCAGCAGAGAGCCTTGGGCTGGTGGGCCCAGGGGGCCGTCCAGGGTGAGCAGAATCCCCAAGTCTATGAGGTCAGGCCCAGCCTCCTGCTTGATGCCTGTGCTTTGTCCCCTGGCCTGGCCTCTGCTGCAGGGAAGGGCATCCGGCAGCAGGGCGCTGCAAGTGGGAGTGGGGCAGTGGCGCCACCCTCCCTATGGTGGCCTTGGTAAAATCACGGTCCCTTCCTGGACCTCAGTTTCATAATATATATATATTTTTTAAATGGGATCCTGGACTCAGTCGGCCGTTCTTAGCCAGCAGTGCGTGTCCCCTCTTCGCCGTCACGGGGCGTGTCTGGTTCCTCGGGAGGACGGGAGGGAACAAGGATTGGGACCCCTGGGTGGGACTACCGGTGCATCACATCCTCTGACGGTGCATTTCATTTGGCCCACGGTGTGGTTTTTCTTAACTGGATTCCATGTCAAATTTTATAAATTGTGTTATTTGACATGAAAATGAGTTTCTGGGTTCTCTTGAAAACATCAGAAGATACTGTCTCCTTGACCTACATTCTCCAAATGGCAACGGCCAGCCACGTCCAAGTGCTGGACCCTGCGGACAGGCTCCCGAGCCCCAGGGCGCCCGGCTGCCTTACCCCGAGACGTTTGAGTTTTCAGCACTGCTTCAAACTTCCGGGTTTTATGTTTTGAATATAGTGCTACATTATATTTGCTTTCAAAGTGGTTTCGTGGGGTCCACTCACCTTCCCACATGGCATTCCTTAGTGGTTGAAGGGAAAGGTTGGTTCTCGTAAACCCATTTTACTAGTGGAAAAGCCCAGTGCCATCCTCACGTCTAGTCCCCAAGTCGGGTCCATCATCACGGGGACTGGTCGGTCATGGCACTGCCACATGCGTGTGGGCTGTCATGTTTCGTGACGGGCCCCTCCTGCCCACGGGGCTGCTGCTTCGGGGGAAACCCACATGAAGGTCTGACCTGGACAGAGTCTCCCAGGGTGACTTTGTGGGGGGCGGGTGGGCAGAACTGACACTGCACCCCCTTGTGCACTCCCTTCCACGTCTGCTCATTCCCTTCCACGTCTGCTCATTCCCTTCCACGTACTTTCCCACTGTTTCTCATGCTGGGCAGATGGGAACTGCTTTGGAATCTCTGCTTGCAAAGGTATCTTGTCTTTGAGGACAGGGCTAAGGCCAAGGGTACGTCGGAGTGTGGGAGTAATTCTGTCCTTCAGAAACATGGTTGCCTGACCAGTGGAGTATTTTAGGTGATGCCTCTGGGTTTGCCTGCGGCTTCTAGAGTTTTCATTTTAGGCAGAATTTCTGTTTATTGTTGGAGAGTGAGGATGGGTTGTGGTCGTGGTTAAGGGGGAAACATCTACCCAAATAAAAGGGACACAGAGATTTTGGGCGGGGGCGGGGCACTGCTAATTTCTGTATCTTGATTTCTGCATGATAGATATGCATGCTAAATTGGTAAAATTTATTCAAGCTCTACTTATGATTGTGTACGTCAGTATGTGAATGTCGTACCTCCATGCAAAGGTTTATAATAAGAAAGAAAAAATCTAAGCCGCACTGCCCCAGGGTGATCCCTGTTTCATCGGCAATTAGACACAAGTTAGAGACACCCAGGTAGCCTGTGTCCCAGCCACCTGCCCTTGCCGAATGTCACAGCGCCCACTACTTCTCCTGTCCTCGTGGACGCTCATTTTTTTCCCTGAGAGTCACCCTACTGTCATAATATGTATAACATAAATAACACCTGGCTTCCACAGGTTCTTAGATTCTAAACCAGGGAGCCAAGGAACTGCTCACCTGCTGTGCCGTCAGGGGGCGGGCAGGGTATCGGGGGTCCTTGAGAGGAGAGAGGGAGGAGGCAGAGAGGAAGGGGGCGAAGGAGGGGACAGGCACCAACAGATCAGTAAATCAGTTGTCTTTCTTTCGTTTGCCTGCCAGTAGGCACAGGCTGGCTCCTAAGGGGCGTGTTGAGCCAGCAGAACAGTGTTGGAAGAGTCTCCTTGCCTTTGTTCCCTCCCCGCAAAGCCAGAGTTGGAATCTATTTTCCACGTCAATCCAGAGCTCACATCTGATTTCCTATCAGATACACTTGGGTTTGGTTCGCGCCAGGCTCCCCGACTCTTTGACCAGCTCTTCGCTTCCCCCAGCACAGGTCACATCAGAAAAGGTCCAGGAATATGATGCAGGCATGTCTTTTGATCACGATCAGAGAGCTACTTTCAAGGGAACTAAAGGATTTAATACTCACTGGGTTGTTTATGCTGTAAGACCACCTGCATTTAAAATATTTAAATAAGCCTGGCTGGTGTAGCTCAGTGGATTGAGCGCGGGCTGGGAACCAGAGGGTCCTGGTTCGATTCCCAGTCTCAGGGCGCATGCCTGGGTTGCGGGCCAGGTCCCCAGTGGGGGCCATGTGAGAGGCAACCATACATTGCTCTTTCTCCCTCCCTTCTCCTCTCTCTGAAAATAAATAAATAAATAAATCTTAAAAAATAAAATAAAATAAAATATTTAAATAAAATCTAAGCAAGTAGGTATTGCAATAAAACACAGACTGGCACCAGTAGTTTCTGAGATTCCTATTTGAGATGGTTTTTTTAAGTGGATTTGTAGGGGCATCCCTTTGTTCCTGTCCAGGGAGCACCTCCAAATATTTGAATCTGTGCAAATGGCAGCCTCGCTCCCCGCTGCCCGCCACCGCTCCCCTGTACCACTCGGAGGAGCGCTAAGGGCCATTGCTCCTCTCTGATCAGCATCCGTCAGTGGGAAGACGTGTGCTGCAGCCCCCCGCCCCGCCCAGGGCTCACTCGGGGTTCATCACATACTGGTTTCTCCTGGATGGACGGCCAGCACACACTGTCCCAGATGGGGCACGGAGAGGCAGGAAGAGGTGGCTCAGTGTGTCACTGGGAAAACAGGTTAAGGGCAGGTCACCTGCCTAGGTTTTCATGTTTGAAAAGCCTCTGAGGAATAGCCAAAAGGAAGAACATCTGAGGAACAAGGAAGTTACGGTCTGGAAAGCCGAAGGAGTAGCCTCCATTAGCTGATGGAAAGAGGAGGAGACGCATCACGGAGGAGGGATCCCTGGGAGACGGAAGTGCCCCTGTCCGTAAGTGGCCGTCCCCCCTGAGCACGTCGAGGAGCACGCGTGCCCTCGTGGAGGCACACGTGCCCAGACTTGGCGTTGGGCGGCCGTGCCCACTGCTTCTCCGCGTGGGGGCAGAGTCTCCCCTGCTCGTGGCGCAGCAGCCTCCTGACTGACTCCCCGGGAGAGCTGGGGAGCCCAGGTGGGCAGCCAGACCGGGTGCCCCTGGCAGGTCCAGGGGGTGGCCTCTGAAGTCAAGGCTGAGCTCCTCACTCTGTCACGTCCTTGGGTAAGCCGATCACCCCTCCAAGCCTCTGTCTCCTCGCCCATTAAATTATGGTCTGTCTCAGGGGTGAGTGTGGGGTGCTGAGAATACATTATCTGAACGCTCTCTCTCTCGGTGCCCTGTTCTTTTTTTTTTTTTTTTTTTTTTTTTTTTTTTTTTTTTTTTAATTTTTGTTTTAAAGATTTTTTTTTTAATTTTTATTTATTTTTAGAGAGAGGGGAAGGAGGGAGAAAGAGAGGGAGAGAAATAGCAATGTATGGTTGCCTCTCACATGGCCCTCACGGGGACCTGGCCCGCAACCCAGGCATGTGCCCTGACTGGGAATCGAACCGGGACCGCTTGGTTCCCAGCCGGCGCTCAATCCACTGAGCTACACCAGCCAGGGCTCAGTGCCCTGTTCTTGGCAGTTGCTCAAGAGTGGCCATGTTTGGTTCCTAATTTCCCCTGGACTACCGTCCCTCTGCCTTCCTCCACCATTCATGTCAGCAGTTAAAGCTCGCAGTGTTCTTAGTATGTTTGTCATTTCAAAGTAATTAACCTTATACTCGCAGCATTTTCTTTTGGGGACAGCGTTGTTGGTGGCAGGGGACTTAAACAAACGTACATCTCTGCTCCACATATTCATCTCCCCACTTGTGTCCTTAGTCATTTTGTCTTTCCTCTCAGTTCTCTGGAAGGTTCCATTCCAGGTGCCGAGATGCAGAGAGGCACAATTCAAGATTTCTCTATTTTCACAGCCTGTGAAATTTTTAACAAAACGTAGAGTGGGAGAAGGTAATGCCGTGTGCATTTATTCTTTGCTTCTCGGGGAAATAAAATCCTGAATTCTCCGGCAAGGATTCCTGACCTGTGCGGCCACGAGAGAGCCCGGAGCTCTCTGGACGTTCCCTGGATATTGGTCTGGATGTAGGGATAGGGTTTGGTGGGGGGGCAGGGAGGGCACTGCTTCTGCCCATCTGCTTGGTTGCTGCTGCTTGTGACTTGAGGCAAGTTTCTTTTGCTCTTTATACCTGGTCTGTGAAATACGGATGATGCAGGCTCAGCAGACTGAGTGAGCTCGTCATGGATGTGCAGGGACACAGTGCCCGGCAGGAAGAGTGGCAGGTGATGGTGATGATGCTGGTAATCTTTCTGCTGTGACTGGAGCCCAGACTTTAGCCGATTCAACCTCTGGATCTGCAGGGGATGTGGGCATGAAGAAGGCTTGTCCTTGACTTCTAGAGGCTTGTGGCCCAATAGGAGGAAAGACAAGTGCCCTTTTCACACTAATGCAAGACAAAAATGGGATAAATGCTAAGATGCTAGGGATTTTCAGAGGCAGGGGGGTTTTTGAGTCCCTCCACATTTAGCTCATTGAGTATCCTCTCAACTAGCTCTCTAAGACACCCACCTATTATTGCCTCTGTTTGTTATACAAGATAATGATCTCTGTGAAGCTAAGCCATCCCTCCAGGGTCACATACACAGTGAAGGAGGGGCAGCGCCTAGTACGTGAACTCAAAAGTCTGCCAGACTCCAAGCCTCCCAATTTCCCTCCCACATCATGCCATGCGGCCCCCACCGCACTGCTCAGAACCCCCTTGGTTCCAGCCTGTCATTCCTAAAGGACTGGCCTCTCTGTGGTCCCTGAAGAACCGGGGCCCTCGCTCGTGACCTCTCCAATCTCCCAGGCCCTCTCCCCGCTCCTGTATGGCTATTCCCCCGCCCCCTCGGGGACGTTGAATGAGGAAATGGACTTCCAGGTAGGGGCAATAGGAAAATCCTTTCGAAATGAGGCACCATATGAGGGGAACAGCTGACAGGGGCATGGAGGGCCAAGGGGAGGGCACAGCTCTGCGCAGTCCCGTGGGGCCATCCTGCTGGCCTTGGGTTGTAAGCCTGGGAGCAGAGAGGCGGGGACTTTTTCACCTTTGGATCCCCAGCGGTGCCCCCATATGATCTGGCACATGGCTCCAGGAGGGTCTGCTAATAAGGAGATAGGAACTTAACGCCGGTAACGTTCCAGGCAGAGCAGCGCAGGGAAGGCGGCCGCCCTGGGCCAAGTTGTGGGGGTGTGGGGGTGGCATCCTTGTTCTTTCCAGAGGGGGCATCAAGCCACAGTCCTGAGCCAGGCTGGGCTGGCGCTGCTCTGGGGCTGGAGTCGGGGAGCAACCGGCCAGCCGGTATGGAAGGAGCCTCTCCTGGGCGTTGGGGTTGTGTTAGGAGCCACTGGACAAGCAGAAATGTCTCTTGTCCTTGGGTTTATTCCCAGGAAAGTGGTGTCATAAAGTGGATACAGTGTGGCTCCCTGGAGCCCTTGCATCTCTCTTCCTCACCGTGGGATCTTGGACACTTTTCTTTCCCACTGCGTGCCTAGTTTTCTCATGTAAAATCCGGACGAAGAACTGTAACTTCCTCAGAGGGGGTTAAATTACGGGACGCAGGCCCAGCGCCCCAGCCCAGCACCCCAGCCCAGCGCCCCAGCCCGGGCCTGACACAGTGAGTGCTCAGTATAACTTCCGTCGTCACCGCGACCGCCGTGAGCACCCCTACCATGTGGCCGGGGGTGGGGGGCTGGATGAGGTATAGGATGAATATGAAAAGAACGGATGCAGGGATCCAGGATGTGGTATGCTAAGTTTTCAGTCTGTCTCCGAGTGTATCAGAAAGTGTGAAAGTGTGCTTGGACAAGGCATTAATGACCTGTACTTGTGCACTGCAGTATTCCCGGCGCCCCCAAGCTTGCCTGGCCAACGGTGGCCCCTGGCAGGCGTTTGCTGGGTGGCTGCTTCCAGAGCTGCACCCTCTCCCGCCTCAGGCCTGGCGCAGGCTCTTCTCTAAACTCTTCTCTTAATAAGTTTCTTCTCATTTTTTAGGGCGTTTCTTCAAAACAGTCTTACGTCACCACTGTCCCCAGTCCCATTATCATAATCTAAATGACACCAGTGCCTATATTTCTCCCTCAGACTCCTTGTCCTTTTCCTCGTAACATTCCTTATAATTCACAGTTACTTGTTTATTTTGTATTTATTTACCCAACCTTTGCCTCTTCCACTGGATCATAAACTCCGAGTGGTGGGAAACCAGTCTTACCCGCAGAGCCCCCGGCCCTCTGCGGTGCCTGGCAGACAGTGGGCACAGAGGAAATCCTGCCCTGACCGGGAATCAAACCGGCAGCCTCTCGCTTTGCGGGACGGCACTCAACCAAGTGAGCCACGCCGGTCAGGGCGGGAGTGGGTGACTTGTATTTGCTCTCATCTGTGAAGCTGGGGTGAAGGCAGTACCGCTTCCCTGCTTACCCTGTGTGACCAGTGGTGGCCAGGGTCAGATGGCATTGCTTTGTTAACGTGTGCTCCAGCTGGAAAAGCGTGTGTTCGTTTGTTCACTCATTTACTCTCCAAGCCTTGAGGGAGCCCCTGCCCTGTGCTCAGATGTGGGAAGTCCTCTTTCCATGTCCCTCGCCACCGCTCAGCAATGAGCTTCCCACGGTGGGGGGTGCTTTTGTCTCTTCACCTCTCCAGTGCGGTGCGAGTACCTAGCAGGAGCTCAGCCTGTGTCTGGGGAATGACTGAGCAATGAAAACACTCGCAAGGTGGCTGTCGTGGATGAGAGGAATTCATAAGCGGGGAGGGGAGAGCAAAGGAGTCCATGGTGGCGATAGAGGAACAATTGAACTTGGGCTGCTTGTCTGTGTTTGTGTTTTATCCCACTCAGCCCATGCATTTTGTGGAGGACAGTGTTCATACTACTCTTGGGGAATGGGCATCAGGCCAGATTCTGGCCAGGTGATTGCTCGGGTTTCCTACCCCGTTGAGATGCCCACTGTAGGGAGTTAGGTACCACAAGTTAGGGACTTCTGTCTTAGTACAGCCACGCTGAAGTGTTCCTGACCTCCCTTCCCCATTCTCCGCGTGGCTTCTCCCGACTGGCTTTTCCCTGGACTGCCCCCCCTTGGGTAGGGAGGCCCCTGAGGCATTCTGGTTAGCTTCTGCCTTTTCACTGCAGCAAATCATTAACATCACACTTCTGTCCCCTCCTGGGTTCCATGGCCAGCAGGTCAAGGCTCTTCCAAAGAAAGCTGGCTAATTATATGCCTTGTCTGAACAGAATCCCACAAGAGGAGCAAAGCAGTGTGGCATACACACAGTGCTGGGGTAGGAGCAGGCACCCGCTGGCTTTTAGCTTTGGGGGGAAGTGGCTTTTGAGGGGGTGTGTTCTTCCCAGCCCCTCTCTCTCCCTGAGAGTGGAGCTGGCAGCAGCCCCCACTTGCTCGCTCACTGGCTCCGAGTGTTAGACTGTGACGCTGCGCTAGATCCTGAGATCTCGCTGCCAGTGGAGTGATAGGGAGACAGAAGAACAAAGGGAGACGGGCAGGAGGCTGGATGCTGGCTAGAGACCAGGCTGCCTGAGTGAGAGGGGGTTTGTCGCCAAGTGGCAGAGAGTTGGTGGCTGAATTCTTGCCTCATCTCCCATCTGCTCACAGTTCTCTGTGGGGCTCCTTCCCTCTCTTCCTCTGGCCCCTTTTACTTTCCTCCCTCACTCCTTTCAAGGACATAGTTCTATTCTTTACTTTCCTTGGACCAAAAAAAAAAAATCAGGCCTTCTAATACGATGACCAGAGTAGAAAGGCCCACTTTTAAGTAGTTAGTCATTATTTTTCTCTTAATTCATCCCGTGTGTTGGCACTTTTGCTCTGTGGTGAGGGTCTCTCTACCCTGGGGTCTGGGAGGGACTAATTCGGCGTCTCGCCTGCAGACGGACGCAGAGAAGCACTCGCAGGTGGAGAGGAGCTGCCTGTGGTCGGGCGACGATGTCAAGAAGTCCGACGGAGGGTCAGACAGCGGCATAAAGATGGAGCCGGGCTCCAAGTGGAGGCGGAACCCCTCAGACGTGTCCGATGAGTCCGACAAAAGCACGTCGGGCAAGAAGAACCCCGTCATCTCGCAGACGGGCTCATGGCGGCGCGGCATGACGGCCCAGGTGGGCATCACCGTGCCCAGGACGAAGCCGGCTGCCTCGGCGGGCACGCTGAAGACCCCAGGGACAGGTGAGTAAGTGGCATCGCTGTCTTTCATCCATAGGTGTCGGTTGCAACACCAAAGCCCTCGTCACTCTAGTAAGGAACTGTTTTTTGTTTCTTTGTTTTTTAAGTCCCGTAAATGCTCGGGTGTTTGTTCTTAGGGTGTAGACTCTGCGAATAACCAGCTTTCAGGAAAGTCTGCATCTCTTCCTTTTTCCAAGTGGAAATGTGGGTGAAAGCTTTTGAAGTCTGAAGGTGGTCCACTGCTGGGCCGTGTTAAAGTGGTGTACCGTGTGCTGGGGAAGAGCGCACGCACAAGGGCCTGTGTGTATAAGCTGTTGGCATGTTGAGTGGATGTTTCCATGATTCAGGGGTGTGTGTAGACAGGGGAACTGTTTTTGCAGGAAGTCAAGGGTTCCTCCTGTAGAGGTTAGGCTCATCTTCTCAATGGACAGAGGGAGGAAGTTCAGTGAAAGTCAGGCCTCTTCCCCAGACGTGTCAGTGATTGGCTGGCTTTTCTCTGTGCTGGGTAAATTTAGACTGCTTTGCAAATGAGTAACATCATTGACATCTGAAAGGCTCACGGTGACAGTAGTAGACTAGATTGCCTTTATGAAAAGCTCTTTCCTCTGCCTCCCAAGGGTCCTGCTCTCCCCAAGGAAACGTGAACCAGTTCTTTGGAGGAGGGGAGGATTTTAAACAGACTGAACTGGATGAGCCGGCTTTTTGGTTTGCAGGTTAACCTTGCCGATTTCTCTCTCAGGGAAAACTGACGATGCAAAGGTGTCTGAGAAAGGGAGGCTGTCCCCCAAAGCCTCGCAGGTGAAGCGCTCCCCGTCCGACGCAGGCCGCAGCAGTGGCGACGAGTCCAAAAAGCCCCTCCCCGGCAGCTCGCGGACAGCCACCGCCAACGCCAACAGCTTTGGGTTCAAGAAGCAGAGTGGCTCGGCTGCTGGTCTGGCCATGATCACAGCCAGCGGGGCCACCGTCACCAGCAGGTCAGCCACACTGGGCAAAATCCCAAAGTCGTCTGCCCTAGTCGGGCGCTCCACCGGTCGGAAGACAAGCATGGACGGGGCTCAGAATCAGGACGATGCGTATCTGTCTCTCAGCTCCCGGACCAACCTGCAGTACCGGAGTCTGCCGCGGCCCAGCAAGTCCGCCAGCCGGAATGGGGCTGGGAACAGGTCTAGTACGAGCAGCATCGAGTCCAACATCAGCAGCAAGTCAGCGGTCCTGCCGGTGCCCAAGCTGAGGGAGCCTTCCAAGGCGGCCCTGGGGAGCTCTCTGCCAGGCCTGGTCAACCAGACGGACAAGGAGAAAGGCGTCTCCTCGGACAGCGAGAGCGTGGCTTCCTGCAGCTCCGTGAAGGTGAACCCAGCAGCCCAGCCCGTGTCCAGTGCAGTGCAGGCCACTCTCCAGCCAGGGGCCAAGTACCCCGATGTGGCCTCTCCCACGCTCCGCAGGTAAGTGGGCACACGGCCCTGAGCAGAACCGGAATATATGGAACGGCGCCCTGGATTATTAATAATTTCCTGTTTCTGAGTTAAAGCAGCCTCTGTCCCCTCCACTTCAGTCCTAGGATAAAGCTCTTTGGTCAGAAGCTGCCAGCAATTTCTCTGTCCCCTGATTATTTTTCCCTGTTAGAATGAAAATCGTAAGCCTCTGTAATCAATCATCCTGCGTTCAAAGCTTGCGTTCACCTTAATTCGGCACCATGTAAACTTTCTTAACAGTTGCACCTCAGTTTTCTCATCTGTAAAATGGGGTTACTGATACCTACCTGAGAGTTCTTATGAAGATTCATCTATGTGGCCGTATCTGGCCCATAGGAAGTAGTGAATGACAGTTAACTACCCTCCAGATCTGGATGGTAGCTCAGGGGGTGCAGACGAGTGTTTTTCTTGTCTTGTCAGTTCAGTGGCTGCAGTTCCTCATCATCATGCTAGACAGTGATCTTGGCCAGATCCTTTTCTCAAATAGCCCAGTATTCTCCACATACTTATTTATAACCGCACGCATAATTCCAAATTAGTCTCTGAAATTTTAGCTTCCTTAAAAAAAAAAAAAAAGACCTCTTAAAGCGAAAGTATTTCTGAAAAAGAGACATTGATTTCCTATTACCTTAAAAAAGCATTTTCTCACATTTCCACACAGGGTGGAAATTTTTACACAAAAATATTTGCTGTTTTTCCTTCAACTTTGTTTTAAATTTCTACAGCTTTGCCTGTTCATAGTATCTCATTATAATCTCCGTATCCACTGGACCATTCTCAAACTCCGTGTACACAGGCAGAGTGTAGTCCAGCTCCTCAGGAGATTTCTTGTCATAGGAAAGAGTAAGTCCAAGGGCAGCAAACCATGCAGGAAAAAAAATAAAAACCGTGTGCACATGTACATATTTGGGAATGACTTGGAATGTTTGAAGAGGCTTCAGAAGAAGCATGCCACATGAAAGGTATAATGAAGCAGTTCACTGTTCTTTGTCTAGACTTGATTATTAGAATTTCAGTAATAATTACTTTTTCTGGGGAAGGTCCTATAGGGCTGTTCTTTGTTGTTGTACCAGATTGCCTTGTAAATGAAAATTTTCCCTGCTTCTTGCCTCAAGTATTATATGTAATATTCACCCTTTGGTATTATGAATTTCCTTCAGTAACTACAAAGGCGTTTTATTAGACCTTTAGGCTGGTGGAATAGAATACTTGAAAATGCACGTATTTTCTTAGGTTCTGCATTGAACACCTTTCAGCCAATTCCTGACAATTGCATTTTTACTACATGGTTAAGGTGTTTTTGTTGTGCCTTATGTGGAGAAGATAGATCTCGGGTGAAATGTGAGAACTCCCTTCAACAAAAGCGTTGGGTGTTCGTTATGACTTTACACATAGCAGGATTAGGAGCGATGAGTCAAAGTGAAGAAGATGGATCAGATTTTGGGGTTCTCATTGACAGTGCTAGGCACTAGGGGGAGTTACCCCTTGAAGTAGTAGGGTCCCCATTACTGGAAGAGTGTGAGCATTCCAGAGCCAAAATTCAATAATCGGATGTTTCATTCTCTGATTGTCACCAGGCACAGTGTTTCTCATCTGTCACCAGATATTGTAGTGAGGATTGAGCACGTGGTCGGTCAGTTGGTCGTCTTTACAATGATTGAGATTTGTAAGGACTGCTCAGAGAAGATAGGTCAGACTCACGCCACTGAGCAGCGTGGGGAAAGGCCACCTGCCTGTCAGTGTTGTCGTCACTTTGCGGAGAAACCTGTCCCACCAGAGTTGCAGTGAGCGGAAGCACTTGCACTACTGGAGCAGGCGCTGCTCCCTGACTGTACCGTAGTCCTGCCATTTGCCGGGTGTCCCGCCAATGGAAGAGGGAGACGTTGCTGCCGTTTCCTGTGTTCTGATGGCGCACTTTTGGCCATGGTGGGGGGGGGTGACATGGAATGGCATTTCTGTGTCTCTGTCACGGTGACACAGTTCACACCGTGTGTCTGGTGTAATGCTTGTGAACTCAGCAAGGGTTCCGTGCGCACCAGTGGGTGGTACTAGCACTCTGGCCTCAAAGACGCCCCTTTCAGGCAGGGCTTTCACTGGAGGACGGATCTGTGCAGACGCTTTCCCCAGGCCTCATCCAGGCCTAGGCTCAGGTTCTCCATTCTACCTGCCGTGCTTAGAGATCAAATCGGCCCAATGCCCGGGGTCGAACTGTCATAAACCAAGTGCCTGCGTTGTGCCTGGGGTCACAGATACAAAGAGGATGAAGGCAGCTCTTTTCCTTCTAGATGTTTCCTGGGCCAGGGCAATTTTCTGTTTACTCTGTTCACGGAAAGAAAGGGAAGCATGATCTTGGACCAGCATGAATAGTCCTGTAGCAAACTATTCCCCATGGCCCTTTGGCTCAGACAGAGCCAGGGTCTGAGTTGCAGTGTAGCACCGGAAACCGGAATGTGTCCTACACGCGTGTCCCGGTGGCCTGTCCCAATGGGATGCCCGAAGCCATTTCCGTTGACATGACTGTGCCTCCCCCCAGGGACTCCACGGCTCCTGTACTTGAGCCGCACCCTGCTACACAGCTGGGGGCCCCTTGGCTCTGGGTGTTGAACCCAAACAACCCTTTGTCTCTTCACAGACTCTTTGGTGGGAAGCCTAGCAAGCAAGTGCCCATCGCCACAGCTGAAAACATGAAAAACTCGGTGGTCATCTCCAACCCTCATGCCACCCTGACCCAGCCAGGTAACCCAGAGTCCCCCTCAGGCAGCGGCGCCCTGAGCAGCGGGAACAGCAGCCCTCTCTACAGTAAGAATGTGGATCTCAACCAGTCTCCTCTAGCTTCCAGCCCCAGCTCCGCGCACTCGGGCCCCTCCAACAGCCTCACCTGGGGCACCAATGCCAGCAGCTCCTCGGCAGTTAGCAAGGACGGCCTGGGCTTCCAGTCCGTCAGCAGCCTCCACACCAGCTGCGAGTCCATTGACATCTCCCTCAGCAGCGGAGGGGGCCTGAGTCACAACTCCTCCACGGGCCTCATCACCTCCTCTAAGGACGACTCCCTGACTCCCTTTGTGAGAACCAGCAGTGTGAAGACCACACTGTCAGAAAGGTTGGTGATGTGCGTTTGGCTGCCTGTCTCTCTCAGAAAGACGCCCTTTCAAGAGACAAAGGATTATGTTAGGAATCCCCCATGTTAATTCCCCTCGCCTGGGAGATTTCTCTCTTTCTTGTCACCCATGGCTTCCGGAGGAAAGCCAGTTTGGGATGGAATTCAGCTTAGCTCTGCTTCCTGTTAACCTTTCTCCTTGTGGTTATTCTCAGCGCTTGGAGCTGCTGGAAGTCTCTTGGGGGCAGATTTAATGCATCCACTTGAAATGGCATTCCACCTTTGAAATCCTTCCATTTTATTCTGTTTGTTCATCAGTTGGCTTCTTTCCCCTCCCCTTATAATTGTGCAAGCAGAGTGGGTGGCCCGCTGCAGCCCTGGGGTGTGTGGTAGGATGTTCCATGGGCAGCGGAGTCAGTTTGGTGGCCATCGTGGCAAACACCCTCCCACTGAAGGGCTGCTGGCCAGTGATAGGAAATCGAGAAACCTAAAGCGTCCCCAGAGATCTGGATTTCACTTCAGTAGTGAGGTGTCCTTTGTCTCCCCGATAGGGAAGGGAGCTAGCCAGGATCAGCCCTGGGAATGAGAAAAATCACTGTATTTTACAACTCCCCCTCTTTCTTCCAGTCTAATGTTCCTTCTCTTGTTTTCTACCTGCCTGGACTTCTAGCCCTCTCTCTTCCCCTGCCGCTAGCCCTAAGTTCTGCAGAAGTACTTTGCCCAGGAAACAGGACAGGTAATGACATTGCAGGCCGGAGACCCCCCCCCCCCCCCGAGCCTTCTAGGTTCCTCTGCCCGTCTGTGTCAAGCCAGATGTCTGTGTGAGGCTGTTGGCCTGAGGCTTTCCGCTTGTGTCCATGGCTCCGGTGTAGTATGTGACCCCAGACATGCCAGTGAGGGTCTGTTCCGCTGTCCACTGAAGCCCTGGGAGAGTTGGAGTTGGGCCGGCCCCTCCCTTTCTGGCTTGGGAAGGAACCTCAAACCTGCCACTTGAACTGGGGGCGGCAGAAGCTCTCACTTGCATCTCAGCGTTCCTGTGGCATGCTCCTGCTTCCCCCCTTCCCCCCTCCCTTACTCCCTCCCCTCCCGCTCCAAGCCCAGAAATGATCTACCACCCACCAAGCAGCTTGGCCCTCACCTTTGTCTCCCACCCCTTCCGCTCCCCACGCAGCTGGCTCTTCTCCCTTTAAAGTCCTTCGCTGCAGTTTGGCTCCTTAGGTTTTGCAGGCTGCTGTGTTCTGTGTGCCCATTTCCTGTAATGATAATGAAAAGGAGTACGTGGAGCGTTGAGACTTCATAAATGAAGTGGCTTGTTTGCCCCCAGCCGTCCTGTGGGTGGGCCTCAGAAATGGATATTGACCTTAAATTTGTGGGGGAGCCATGGCTTAGCCAAACATAACAAGCAGATGTTGTTTCATGATAGAAAAAAAAAATTAATGAAAGCCCTCTTCACCCCATCAACAGCAAAATCTTTGTTTTTGTCAGACTCACAGACCAAGCCTTTAAACCCTTGTTCTTTGGAAATCTAAATGCCTTGACTTTATCAGCCCGCAAGTTGTAACATGCCCCGACCCAGGCCCAGGGCTCAGTTCTTAGCTACGTCCAATGAGGACTGCAGAAACCAAGAGGGACCTGGAATTCACTTATGAATTCTAAATATGCAGACTGCAGGCCTCTTAAACCTCTCCAGCAAGTCCCTTGTCTCACTTGAAGTCACCGCCCGTGGCACTGGGGTGGCCCAGAGTTAGTGGTACAGAGAAGGTGGCATCTCTCTCTCCAAGAAGCAGTGGTGGCGGTGCAGAGGTGGGCGACTGGGCGGCAGAAGGCACGGGCTCTGCCTCAAGGTGCGGCAGCCCCCGAGTTTGGCTTTGGACCCGTGGGGCAGAGTGGCTCAGGCCTCCCGGTGACTCGGGGTAGAGTGTGCGCTGGTGGCAGCGCGGGCTGAGGACTGGGTTTCTCCGGCTTCCCTCGGACGGGCTGCATGCTCTGCTGGGTATGGGAGCCTGCCTGGCAAAGTGAGTCTCTCTCCCCAACTCTCTGCAGCCCCTTAGCCTTTCCTGCCTCACATCACCTGCTTTCTCTGTGCTTCTCTGAAGTTCTCATTTTTGTTTTAACTTCCCTACAGTGACCCGCACCTTGATAGGAACACTTTGCCTAAGAAAGGACTCAGGTATCTGTGTTTCCTCCTTGCATCAATGCCATGTGGTGTGGCTTTGGGGCTTGGCTGCCGGGGGTTCGGGCTGGGCTGGGCTGGGCTCCCCGCTTTGGCCAGCGCAGTAGGACCTTGGACCACCGCTCCCCTCTCATCCTCTCATCCTCATCTCTCCATTCGCTGGCTTATGTGCTTGGGCAGAGGCTGTGCTTTTTCAGGCTCATTGTGGTAAAACCATGTCACGCACACCTGGGGCCAGTGGATGCCGTCGCTGAGCACGTCGCCATGACCATTCTGTTCACGGGCTGGCTTCCCAGAGAAAGGACATGACTTGTAGCATGTTGATTTGTTAGCCAGGACAGAGCCAAGGAGGAAGGAAACATTACCGCCAAATTTGAAAATACTTAACTCTTGGCCCATAGAAAATTGCTAAGGACAGATACTTACCACTCATCAAAACAATAATCAAAAATCGAATCGACCCAGCAAGACATGGGTGTAATCTGTTTTTGGTGGCAAGAGAAGACGATGAGGAATTGATGTCCTTCCGTCCGTTGTAAGTCACGGCCTGGGCTCATTTTGGGTGCCCGTCCTGGTAAAACAAGATGCTGTAAGTCACCATGCCTCACACCACGTACTTCACTTTGCCGGTCAGAGGAACCTCGGTTCTCACGCCTTCCCCATGGTCTCAGTGTCGTGTGGCTGCAGCTCTCATTTCTCCTGCCCCCTGAACACCTCCTCCTCTGTAGCGTCAGCTTCCCCTGCACTAAGCATCACGTGCTTTGCCAAGAACGGAACTTGGAATGAAATGTTTCAACACTGTCGTGTGTGTCTGTGCTCGATAACCTGTAGCTCGTAAGACTGAGAGCATTTTGAACAGTCACGTGAGGTAGGTATCACTGCTTTCTTTCCAAAGACGCTCCGAGTAAAGCCAGTTCTAAGATTCTAAAAATGAAAGTATTGAAAAATCTCCCCAGGGTGGCCTTAGGAGGGGGAGCTGGCAGGTCCTTTTGTACTGAACAGTGTTCATCACACTGATGGGGGCTGATCGTTAGCGACCGGGCTAGATGCTTGCATTTCGGCCACTTCCAATGAGCAGGCCTTGCTGCCCCACTGTTGTCTTAAGAGGAAGCTAACCTCTCTAAATATTAACATCTTTCAAAATGCTCTATGTATATATTTCTGGAGCAGATCTATCCTACGAAAATGATGGAGCTCTGGCTTTTTAAATTGGGTTTTAAAAAATTCAGAATAGGGATATGTGACAAGCTGTCTTCAGGCAACTGATGTGACCTAGAAAGTTACGTGTCCAACGAGAGTGAAAACATGAAGGCAGACACATTCTCCTGTTCCCTCTCGCTCTGGCTTTCCCTCTCTGGCTCCTCCCTGGGCACTCACGCCCAGCACCAGCACACCCACAGCAGCTTTCTTTTCGCCAGAAGAATCCCACTGCTGACGTAATCACTAGCCACCGTATGGTAATCTGTTTGTTAGTCTAAGGGTTCTCCAGCCACTTAGACGACGTAGAAATTTGAGAAGCTGCCTGTGGGCATCATGAGAAGAACGTGGACTTTGAAATCATACAAAATAGGTAGAAACCTTGGCACGTGACTCAAGATAACATCTGTGAAGGCACTTAGCTCATTGGAGACATTCGATAAATCATTCCCAAACACGCTGCAGGATAAACGAGGAGATGTGCCGACCCCTGAGGAGCCTCCCCTGTGTGAAAGACGACGATTTAGGGTTCCTTTTATGCAGACTTGCTTGGGCTGGATCTCGGCAACTGCTGTGAGCATCGCTGTCCTCACACCTTTTCTTGTCTGGTTTCTGATACGCTGTGGTTCGTGGCCACTGGCCTGCGCTCGAGACTGCAGGTGCCGTGAGTTAGCTAATTAAAACGTCCTCGGAGCTGTGATAGCGGCTTGTTTGGCTGCTCCAGTCCCGTCGAGGTGGGGGCTTTGACGGGACGCTGTCATGCATCAACATGTTCCAGGTACGCCCCTGACAGCTCTCCTGAGCGCTCACCGACCTTGTTCCCTTTGTATATTCCCTCCAAACTGCAAGGAATTCCAATTTTCCCCAAAGGCGGCCAAGTAGCAAAAAAAAAAAAAAATGTTTTGCGAAACTTCTTAAGTTTCGGGATGTGTAGTGATCTGATTTTTTTTTTTTTTAACATCAACTTTGGATATCTGATCGTTGTCAGCTTCACAGAATTCATTTTCGTAAGCGTTGATCATAGTTAATCCCAGCTTGGTTTCTGTCTGTCTAGGTATGCTCCCACCTCCCAGCTTCGCACACAAGAAGACGCAAAGGAATGGTTGCGGTCCCACTCCGCAGGAGGCCTGCAGGACACCGCCGCCAACTCGCCCTTTTCCTCCGGCTCCAGTGGCACCTCTCCCTCCGGAACCAGGTTCAACTTTTCGCAGCTTGGTGAGTGGCTGCTGGTCAGTAGCTGTGCTGATCTGCTCCCTAGGCCAGAGGTGAGCTTGTATTTGAAAGAGACAGGTCGGTCGTGGACTCTCCGTATCTGATCAGCCTTCCACGATGTAGTCTGATCAGAGGAGACGGATAGCAAAAGAGCTGGAGAAAATGGAAAAGGTTGTGATCCTCTAATCAATCATTCCTTTCTGTGGTTGGTAGAGGCAGGGCTATAGCAACGAGCTAACCATCCCGTTCTTTATTTCTAAGACCTGAAGAAGTAGTGTTGTAGCGTACACCATGTTAGCTCATCCTCACTGCTTTATTAAGCTAGAAATAAAAACCAGGTTTTGATTGAACAAGTATTCTTGGAAGTGCCTACTGCTGACATAATGCTTGGATTGGCACGGGCGGGGGCAGGGAAAGAATGTGTAACACGCTCCCTGCTGATATGTCGGTGGATTCTTTTTTAGCGCGACAAACACACCCAGACAGACTCACAAATAGGATAAAGGAGCATAGTCCAGAGCTTTATAGGAGGCCGTGTAGAAACTGAAGTCTTACTTACAGTTAGAAAAGGGAAGGCTTAGTCCCGGCTGGAATTACAGGAGAAGGTGGTGAGAAGGTGGCAGGGTGGGAGCTGAGCCTTGGGAGACGGAAGAGGGGGGTAAAAGCTTCTCCGGTCTTGTCTCCTCAGAGAGAGTGGCGGCCCTTCCTGAGGGTTGCGGATAATAAACTCGGAGTCTTTATTTAAGGACAGGTGTGGCTTGTAATCAAGTATGACTTAACTCTTCATTTTGAGTTAACTGCAGGGAGACTTCTAAAATAGTGTGCATTACTAATGACAGGATTTTAATAAGAAGGCTAGTTTCGGCTACAGTAACTGCGCCCCCTGCGCACCAAAGCTCTTGCGGCGCCGGCACTTGGTGTTCCCCGTCCGAGGCAATGAGACCTCGGTGCAGATTGTTCTTTCCCAGCCGTAAGTCTTTCAGGCAGGAGTCTCTTGTCATGCACAAATGCTTCCCATCTGATCAAAAGCCCGGTGGGACTATTTTGGGCTTTTGGCTTTAGAGGGAATTGTTCCAGATGAGCCCAGGGAGTAATTAGCTCATGCCTGGAAGGTGACACTAGCTTGTCTGAACGTGCCAAGTTGGAAAGCTGAGGCCCAGAGCCTTGCTTTGGAACTGACCCACCTTCCTCCCTTATTTTTAGCTCTCAGTGTGTAACTCAAATGCTGATGGGACTACCTTTTAGAAAACAGACGGGGGAGAGGAGTTGGCAGGGACGGGTATGGCTGATAATAAGCAGTCTCCTCTTCACCCCCGTCCAGGGTTTGAACAGAGACGTGACTTTCCAGCCTTTTGACTCCATTCCTTTCGTTCCAGCGAGCCCCACCACCGTCACGCAGATGAGCTTGTCCAACCCGACCATGCTGAGGACCCACAGCCTCTCCAATGCCGACGGGCAGTATGACCCGTACACCGACAGCCGCTTCCGGAACAGCTCCATGTCCCTGGATGAGAAGAGCAGGACCATGAGTCGCTCGGGCTCATTCCGGGATGGGTTTGAAGAAGGTGAGCAAGGAGACTGGCTGTCTCCCAGGCCAGCGGGTGTAGTTAATGCTTTTCTATGCCAAGTTCACTTTACTGACCTAGAGTCTACCTGAAAGTGCTTCCAACTCTCCCACTTACTGTGGGGGTTGGACTGAGGACCTAAATAGTAGGGTCTGGGTCTTAATGAACCTCGCAGGGCTCTAGGGAAGAGGCTGCTGAAAAAAACCTCTGGCGACCCTCCGAGCTGGCTGAGTTCTGCTCTAGGCTTCTCTGCCTTGGACGCGGGCCGGAGCTTCTTGGCACGCGCCTCCATCTCGAGGTTCCAGCACCGGCTCACCATCTCCGCAGAGCAGGTTCCTGGAGAGTTCATTTCCCTGGGCTGACGCACCCGTTCGGCTTTGGGGGGCAACCGTGCCTCTCCGCTGCACTCCGGAATTTTCTGCTTCTTTATTTAGGCCTCAGTTTTTCAAGGTCATTGCCTTTGGCGATGCCCTTTTCCATCTTCACTTGATCATTGGGAGTATTTTGGATTAGATTTTTATGTTCTGTTCATCTTCATTAGAACTTTGGGATAAAAATACTGTGGGCAGCTTTGTCAGGCATCTTCCTGCCTCGGTTCATTTCTCTTTCCCTTTGTTCCTCCACTCAGAGTGTGAGTCAGGGAGACGAGCAGTCAGAATGTCATGGAGGGACATCACCCGCTCCCCCAAAGCTTCCCAAAGGTGGGCGGACAGGGTGGTGGAGGCAGTGCATTGACTGATGAATGGTTAAGGCCGTGTAGCTAGAGGGCCAGGTGTGTATTCCAGTCCTGCTGTGTGTTAGGTATTTACTTCTCCTCTCTTTGCCTCTGTTTTCTCCTGATAAAATGGGAGTGATAAGAGCACCCAGCTCGTGGAATTAAATGAGATACTACACACAGATGTCACCCCAACAATGTTATTACATGTCACAGCCTGGAGACGCAGCGTTAGCATTGGTGTGCTGGCAGCTGGACGTCCCCCGCCAGAGGTGGGGACTCTGGGTGCAAAGGGAGCCCAGGCTGCGGGCTGTATCTCTAGTTGTACTCCCCCTTTTTTTGCCAACCACAGCACCGAAAAGTGGGAGGGGAGTCGGGTACTTCCCGCTGCCCCAGTTCCTGCCACAGTGGGGAAGTAGGCCCAGCCACCCTCCTGGTAGGAAAGAACAATCAAACCTGTGAAATCCCTTTCAGAAATCCCTAAGCAGGTCAGGAGGGCAGAAATGTGGGATATAGGCTTCTGGTTTGCCCAATGTGCTTTCTTTTTTTTAAGATTTTATTTATTTTTAGACAGAGGGGAAGGGAGAGAGAAAGAGAGGGACAGAGACATTGATGTATGAGAGAAACACCAACGCATTGCCTCTCACACACCTGTAACTGGGAACCTGGCCCGCAACCCAGGCAAGAGCCTTGACCAGAAATTGAACCAGTGACCCCCTGGGTCTGTAGGCCAGTGCTCAACCTACTTAGCCACACCCGTCAGGGCCTGATGTACTTTGAGAGTTTTAGAGTTTAGTTACAGAGCAGTTGCCCTGGTTAATCTTTTTAGCAACTTAATTCTCTCCACCCTTATTTATATATCATTTGCATCCAATGACATTCAATGAGCAGATGCAAGTCTATAAATCCATATATGGGAACCTGCGAGGACCGAGGACTAAGGCGGGGTGGAGCCTGAGTGATGAGAGTTTCCCTGGATTTGAGAGCTGGAACTAAGTGCTGTGACCACTCAGAGCAGTCATGCTGGCGGATGTGTTGACCCTCAGGTGCAGGAGCAGGCAGTTTGTCTTGAACTTTTTCACAGTCCTGTGCCGGCCAGGCAGGGCCCCGGAGCACTCCCAGCCCTCCTGAGGACGACTCACAGATGGAGTGCGTCCTGGGCCGTATTCATCTCCTCTGTCACGAGTACCTGAGTGACCTGCGTGCAGTGCCGAGACTTGTCCAAACAAGCACGCTTCACCTCGTGAAGGCCCAGGTACCCTCATCGATAGCTTTCACGTATTCACCTGGCACCGAGCTGTCGGGCAGCACGGCTGCGGAGTATCCGGGCGTCAGAGCGGCACTGATAACGAGGGCTTGCCCACAGGTGGCGTCTAGACTTCATAACCCTCGTCACTCACGGCAACGTGGAGCTGGCATCAGAGGTGAAAGTCAGATTGGTGGGGAAGACAGGGGCCGCTGTCCACACACTATAAATACAGCATTTTCATCTTTCAGGACATTTGGCTTGAGCTTAATTTTTATCTCTTCCAAGGCTATTGCAGAAACAAAATACGACTTGTGCAATTAGATGGGTATTTTTCTTTGTCTCTCTTTTTTTCAAATTTATTTTTACTTTTTCAGTTACAGTTGACATTTAATATTCTATTAGTTTCGGGTGCACAGCATCGTGGCTAGACATTTATCTAACGACAAAGTGGTCGCCCCGGTTACAGTGTTATTGACTGTATACTGCAGGCTCTACTTGACATTCCGTGGCTACTAGTAACCGCCAGTTTGCGCAACTTAATCCCTCCCCCTTTTCACCCGGCCCCCCAGCCCCTCCCACCTGGCAACCGTCAGTTTGCTCTCTGTATATATGAGGGGTCTTTTTCTGTTTTTGCGTATTCGTTTACTCTTTTTGGATTCTCTCTGGGTGCCGTTGGATGTTTTTAATTCCACCGGATAGAGAGACTCTTCTCCCTCTTGTGAAGTTTTAACAGTGTTGCAGAAACAGTTGGAAAATTTTCACTTCTCACTTTAGAAGCTCCTTATAAGAGTCAATAAGGCATAGCCCATGCCGGAATGTAGGATAGAAGTTTAGGAAGAATGAGCGTGAATAGTTGTGCAAGAATTTTACAGGATTTAATAAGCATCTTCCATTTTGAAGGAAGCGCGGGGAGCATGACTGTGTAGGTTGGGTAGAGACATGGCCCACCTGCAACCCTTCCGCGTCATGTCAGGTCAATTCACTTCCCCCAGATGCATTATGCAATTTTAAAGTCAACTCTGGTAGCATACACTTAGGGAGATGCTTGAGGCATTTTTAAAATGGATGTCTCTGGAGGGAAAAACAATCCTGCGCCTGTACCAATCACCCCAAAGGGCTCGTGCCGTGTAAACCATTTCCTGTGGAATCGCAGGAGCAGGGCAAAGCAGCTTTTTGTAAAGAAACCTTGCCTTGCAGCCCACTCTTGTGTCTCACCCCTTGAGTTACAGCTGCAGTTCGAATCCTGGCACCTTCGGTGTCATCAGTGAGGCTTTGGTAAGGGGCCAGACCCTGGTCAGTGCCTGTTCACTGAAATAGGGTAAAGAATTGTACTCTGTCCAAAGGCTTGATGAAGGCTAGGTGAGATAAATCCTGGAAAGCATTCAGCGAGATGACTTTGAAACGGGGCTTAGAGTAAGGACTCAATCAATGGTAGCTGTTGTTACAATTGCCATGTTTTATTTTATCCGTCTCCCCAAAGGCCATTGCATCCCCGTTTTTTTAATGACACAGCTGAGTCAGAAGTGACTTGAGGACTTTCTGCAGCCAGGACTAGATCCCAAGCTCTTGAGGCAGGCCACCTGGTTTTCTACTCGATTCTACCTTGGCATTGGCTCTGCCCTGGTCGCAGCTGAGCTTCCCTGCCTGTGTGAGGTGAACTGGGACCTGTCATCAGCCTGTTCTCGGTGTTCACTTACCCTTCTTCTTTTGCTGGTTGAGGGGCAGTCTGTTAGCCTGCAGAACCGAACCTCATTCCCACCGGGGAATGAGCAGCACCCAGTGGTGAGGCGAGAACCGGAGTACGGTGCCCAGATTCACCTTCTTCCCTGCTCTGAGCACCTGTGTGTGCTCGGCCACATTGCTTAGCTTCTCTGGGCTTTAATTTACTCTTTCGTTAATTGGGGATAGAAACTCCTGCCCTTTCTGGGCATACTACCTATAAATTCTCTGTGATGATGAGGGTCCCTTCAAACGATAGTACAGATGAGAAAGTGCTTAGATTCATGTGAAGCTGAATATACATGTGAGATGCCCGAGTTCGTGATGTCAGAGCACTTGTTGCTTTAGTGGCTAGAATATGCTCAGGTGGTTTCCTTTGTCTCGTGACTTCACCCCTACCTAAAGCATCTTCTCAAACGTTGGTTCTGGCTTGTGCCTGCTTGTAGATAGAACGAGGGGCTTGGGAACGCATTCTGAAACATACCAAAGGGCTTTACAAAAAGAAAAAGAAACCAGTAAACCAGGTCACTCAAGGGCAAAACAAGCAGATTGCATTCCTGAATGCTGTATGACCTTAAGCAGCTCACGTGACCTGTCTCGGTTTCAGATTGCTCAAAGGCAGAGATGGCCTAGGTATTCCCCAAGGTTCCTGGTAACTTCAAATGTCGGCGATACAGTGCAGAGAGGAAATATATGGCCTGCTCTGGCTGTTCTGGCTCTGTAACTCGCACATGCCTTTTGTTGTCCGAAAGTATCCAAGCCCCACAACCCAGGCTCTCACTTGGCTCGGTTCACTTGAAGGAGCGCCAAGTGCGATAGTTCAGGGAAGCCACATGCAGTTTGGGGTTGACCTTGGAAATCAAGAAATCTTTCTTTGGATCACAGCCTTGCTGTTGCTCTGGCCCAAGTGAGAGGAGTTAACTTCAGAGAAAAACAAGTACCTCCGCCCGAACCCTGCCAGATGTGCTCTTCTTGCCCTGTAGCCCCCGCTTGCCCTGGGGTGTTGCCGAAGGCATTGTCAGCAAGTCTGTGCGGTGGAGAAATAGAAGAGGAAACAATTTCCACTTTCCAGCAGCCGTGTGCTGTAGAGCCACCCTGTGCAGGCATCTGGCAGGGCGGGGCGATGGGGAGGTGTGATCGCAGGGTCCTGCTGTCCCGGTCTCTGACCCCAGCTTGGCCTCCAGTATAATCTCCGACTGCTGCTTGTGGCCTGGGGCTGAAGTAGGTTACCCCTTTGGAACATTAGGTCGCCATGTTGGGACATGAGAAGCCTCTGTTAATGTGGGGACATATTAATGCTGAAAGCCATGATTGGCCGTTAACACCTTTAACTGATTTTTTATGGGATAGGAGTCAGATGAGTCATGGTTGGAGGGAGAACGGAGGCAAAGATCTAGAACTCTGGGCTAAGGAAGGTGGATGTGAGTGGTGGTGCAGGGGCAGCCTCAGTGTAACAGGCACATGTGAAGAGAGAAGAAGGCTGGTAGGGCAAGTCAAGAGCAATATTGGTTCAGAAGGAGAAAGCCTATGGGGGTGAGAGTCAGGGAAATAAGGGAAGGCTTCATGGAGAAGGTGTTTATGCCGATCCTGAGGGTTGGGACAGACAGAAATGAGATTCATCCTAAACAAAAGGAACTGTATGGGCAGAGACTCTGAGGAGGCAAAGTGCTGCCCAAGGCATGCTTGAGAGACCAGTGTAGGGTCTGTAGTATTAGGAGGCACCTGAGGGGTACCCTGGGCTGGTCCTCGGACATCACGTGCGCAGGTGGCTTCTGCCAACTCCTGCTCCACACTGAGTTCATTCTGTGGGAGGTAAGTGGAATCCGCTGAGCACGTGTGGGAAGTTACCCCCGAGCCTCTGGCTCTCAGACCAAAGGTGACAGCGCAGTGTGGGGTAGAGGCATTCCACCCGGTCTCCCCAGGCATATTTCTGTCTTTGAAACAAGTTGCCGAGAGAATACCAAGAAAATGTCATGAAGGAATCTGGTTCCCCAAAAGAGAAGTCAGCCAGAAAACCTTGTCCTAGAAAAGACCATGCTTTAAAATTTCATGAAAGCAATTAATAAAGCGTCTCCTCTTGGCTGAGGGCAGGAAGGGTAATAAGAGAGTACGAGGATGGTTCTAAGCCAAAAAGTACCAGTTGGAGACAGAAGAGAAGACACCACTTGCTTGTCTCTTTGGGGACATGATAGAAATTGAAAGAAGACTCTGATGTCATTGGATATGTTTTCTAAACAAAGGTTTGTGAACAAATGTTCATTGATATAGAATGAATTTACTATGGCCTACAGCCTTCCATGTTCAAAATAATCAGCTCACTTTTGCACATACAAGGGGCAGATGCTAGCAGGCTATAAAATATACATGCACGACAGTCTGAACCCGAAATGAACGCGTTAGAAAAAAGAAGGGAATGAAGTATGCTGGAATGGTAGATTGCCCCTGGGTGACAGAATTATGAATCATGCAGGTTACGGTAGTGAACATGCTTTTTAACACTTCACTGTCCTTGAAAAGTTTCATTAAGTAATCATGTATCATTTTGATAGAGGGAAAAAAGTATTTAGAAGCTCATAGGGAAAAAAATGTGGGAACAGAAAATTGACTGATTCCCTTAACAACTTATTCCTTATTTGATGCCGACCTCTGGCCGAACCAGGAAAGGTTGGGTCAAGGTGAAATCAACTTGCTCTGAGCCTAGTAGTCCCCTACAAGACTGCATTTCTGCTTCCTTTCCCCTCATTTTGGCTCCGTAGCACCAGCTATACAAGTCACCTTTTCTTTTATTTTTTTAAACAGTTCACGGATCCTCGCTCTCCTTGGTTTCCAGCACATCGTCAATTTATTCAACAGTGAGTATAAATCAATGTTGTATAGCTATGATCATGTGAGCTGAGGCTCCTTTATCAAATGTGTCAAGAATAAAAGACCAGCGTTCTTCCTAGAGAGAGTATTTCCATTAATTATCAGAGGATCGATTAATTAGGCAGCAAGATTGAAATTCATAAATGGCTATTGATTAGAATGTACCGGCCAACAGAATCAGGAACCGGCTGCTTTGTTAAAGTGGCTTTGTGCTGTGGGTGATAACGAGTTAGCATGTGTGAGAAGCCTCGGCCACCTGCTGGTAGAATTTGAAAAGGAAGGCCTTGAAAAACTTATTCATCTGTCTGCCTCAGTTTCTTTATCTATGAAATAGAAAGAACAGCTGCCCCTACCTTGTGAAGTTGTAATGAGGATTAGATGTTCTGAAGATTGTATTTTGCTACAGTATAAATTCATTGAAGGCAAGCACTTTTTAATGTTTTTATTCCTAGTGCCTAATAAGTGTTCAAAAACTAGGTTTGCCTAGAACAAGAAAGTGCACGTGAAGCCACAAACACAGTGTGCGCGGCACAGAGGAAGCGCTCGGAAATGTTCGCTTTCCTGGAGAGTCTCACTGAACCAAAGCCTGACGTAACCAAATGTGGCACTGGATTTTTTCAGAGGGGCTTACTTTTTATAGCTGTGTGTGTAAATACTTGGGAATTCCTTTAGGAAAAAAAATTTGTTAATTAAGGATTGAAGATTCTTTAGTCCTTAATTCTGTGGAGGACAAATTTTTTAAAATATTTCAGGTTTCTGGGCTACATAGCAGGATGGACTATAAATAGCCCCTTGTAAGTAAGAAAAGGCCGCCCCAGAATCAAATGAACGAGACCACGGCCTGCCTGGTCTTTCTTAGGCCTCCAGCAAACACACGCTTCCCTGACCGTTGACACCGTCTGATTCGGAGGGCCTAGAAATGCTCTCTTGCTCCCACTCACCTCGCCCCTCTGACTCCAAAGTACCTTTCTTCAGCTAATCGCCTTCTCTGACATTTCATCACAGAGTCCTGGCTTTCATTTTAAAGGCTTTATATGTAGTAGCCTTGGGGAGCAGCCGTTTAAGCCGCTATCTACTAGGAAAGCAGAGAGGTGGTCTTCTAACTGCGAGCTGGTCTTTGTTCTGCAGTGAAACTCTGTGGTATCGATACCAGAGATGGGACAGTCAAGCCGGGATTCGCCTCTTCAACACGATCACTGGCACTAAACACGTGCCAGGCTGAGCCCTGCAGATACGGTTTGAGTGTAGAGAGGAGCCTGCTGCTGAGAGAGGAAGGCAGAGGCACCAGAGGGCCCCAAGGGACATGGGATGTGGGACTCGAGTGTCACAGGGTTGCCGCCATAGCAGACATTTCGGTGCCTGCGCCCCGTGTCTTCTCAGTGGCGTTCCCAGGGTGCCCTGTCAACCCAGAGGGGTGGGCCCTTCTGAGCAGAGGGAAGACCGGGAGGCTGGCCTGTGTCCGCCGGCCTTGGAGGGAACAGTGTGAGCTGCGCCAGCTGTGAGCCTCCCGTGGAGGAGCCGGTCACTGGCCCCCGTGCCAGCCGCCGGAGGTTCTGGCAGTCGGGGGTCTCTCTTCCCAGAGCTCTTGAGAGGGGTGGACATGAAGCAGGTATTTTCATTACATGAGAAATGGTCTTTTCTGAGTTGACATAAGTTCACAAATTACCAAAGACCTAATAATAATTTTTAATTCATCTGGATAACAAGAAACCTGAGGTATAATCTCAGGTTTTTTTCCTCCCTGTATGACTGTGGACAAATCACCTCATCATTCCCGGTATCTCTCAGTTGCTCTTGGTGTCAGAGAGCCAAGCAGGGTGGTCTCCGAGGTCCCCACATCCTCTGACGTCCCACCAGTCATGGAATCGGAGGTTCCCCTTGGCTGTCCTTGGCATGATCTGGCTCTGAGAATTCAGGTTACTTTTGCAGACTTAAAAAAAAGAAAAAGAGTCTAACAATTAGCTGTTTTCATGCCAGACTGGTCTGCTAATTCCAAGGAAGCCTGCAGTCTGGCGAGACTGTGCACCCGGCAAGCGCTGATGTGCGCTCCCCCACCTGTTATTAGCCACTCAGTGGTGATGAAACTCTGAAACAGATGCTCAGGCGCCTTTGTAAACGTTAAGGTGAACAAGCTCTTATTTGTTGTCTGCAAAGAGATCTTCGGAGTCTCTGAAGTTGTCACCAGCCCAGACCAAAGAGTCTGTTTAATAGCTGAGCGTTTTATAGGCGCTTATTGGATGATGATAGGTCTTTTCCCCTCCTGAAATCTCTGTAATTCTTGGATATCCAAGACTGCCCATTCTGGCTGAAACGTGCCTGTAATTTTAATTACAAAGACAAGAAAAGGCAACATGATGCTAAACAACTGTCGTGGAGAAGCCATGGCCGACCCATGGAGTAGAGAAACTGCAAGAGGCCGCATCTGGCATCGCACTTGCTTTCTTGACCGGTTAGGGAGCAGCAGCTGAGTTCCATGGGGAGCCGTTAAGTGGGGGGAGGTCTGCAGCTGCACCTACGCTTCCCAGATGTGCAGAAGAGCAGCAGCAGCTGGGGGCAAGATCTAAAGCACATGCTTTCTCCAGGCTGCTGTGGAGAACGGGCTCACCCCCCGAGACAGGTGGGCAGAGTGACAGTGGCAGGAACAGGGGAAGGAGCGCTGCTGTGGATAGCAGTGTTTAGAAGGCGGGCTAGATGGTTCAGCCTCTCCCCGGCCTCCACTAGCCTCCCAGATGTTCGATAGTGCTGACATTCTCACCGTTCAATTTTCCCCTTTGGATCAGACTCTGAAGAGGAGGCCTTATTTCTGGAAAGCTTCCATGAGAATGTAGCTATACTAAAAGCAGGAGAATGTGCTGGTTAAGATCACAGGCTGTGGAGCCAGAGGGCCTTGGATCTAATCCCAGCTCTACCACGCATCGGCAGTGACCCCGGGTAGATGACTTACCCCCTCCGTGCCTCATTTTCCTCATCTGCAAAACAGAAGTTAATGGTATTAGTACCTACTCACAGGGTTGTTACGAGGATGAAATGAATATTGAATATAAAGTGCTTGGAACAGTTATTCAATAAATGCTAGTTACTATTACCAGAATGTAAGTAATATAAGGTGAGGGACTTGGACGTGTTCACAGCTGTATCTAGGTTCTTAAACAGTGCCTGGCACAGAAAGGAAATCAATAAATATTTGATAGGTGGGATGGATGGACAAGGAGGGACAGATAAATATTATCTGGAAGGAAGGAGTAGACCCTGAGGGACATCTCCAGACCTTCTCCTGAAAGTGTTTCTTAGATGAGGATATGGTCCAGCTGTGTGACATAGGCAAGAGACCTAACCTCTCTGAGCCTCAGAGGGATTACAAACAAACCTACTTCATGAAGTTCCTGCAAGGATTAAGCGATTTGGCCCCAGTGTACCTAAAAGTTAGTTGCTGCTGTTAGAAGCCAGCCTGGAGGGCGGGGGCCCTGGGCAGGGCTGTGAGTGAGGGCAGTGGGGAGCAGAGTGAACGGAGATAGGACCGGAACCTGCCCCAGCTTATGGAGGTGTGGCCTTGGATGCTAATGAATCCTACCCATTTACGTTCTGAATAGAGAAGGAGACACCAGAGTCAGGTGCTGACTTTTAGAAATAATGAGTTTATTGCTAATAAGTTTGGATTAGGACATTCAGGGAGAACTCAAGGACAAAAGAGGGCCCTTACCAATTTTCACTCACCTACCTGGCTTCCACGTCACTGTTCCACCCTGGACAAGTGTGAGTGGGGTGTGAAGAGAAGGGCAGGAACACTTCCAGCATTTCCAGGAAGTGGTAAGGGGGAGTCCGCTTCTGGGGGCCCCTTGGGAACCCAAGGAAAGGGAAAGAAAGGTTCCCCTGGCAGTAGGTGCCCCCCACCCATGTGGGCTCCCCCTCTGGGAGGAGAGGGGTAGTTTTGCTCTCCTATTGGCGGCCAGCTGCGGTGGGAGAACAAAACTTGGGGCCCAGCGCAGAAGGTTCTACCAGCACAAGGACCCCCCAGGCATCACCTCAATTTCTCCAGGATCACAGGTAGCCGGGGAACTTGAGGTTGCCTGTGTGTTTACTTTTACAGTCTGGCACCTGCCCTGGCCCATCCCCTCCTCACAACCCCTCTCCTGGGCCCCTGACCTTGCCCCCATCCCACGTGGGGACGGGGCTCCTCACCACCAAAGTAATGAGAGTGTCTGCTTCTTCCTAATTTTGTAAAATAATACGCTGATTGTTTTTGGCCTTCTCAGTGGTTAAGTTTTATCCAGAACCAGTTTATCTAGAAAAATACACCAGGAAAGAAACTCATAAGTCTTCCAGACTGCTGTTAGTATCCAAATACGGTTATTTTCTGCAAGCTGGTCTGCACTATTCTGTTCCTCGACTCCTCTAATCTCTCTGTGTTTTCTTTCCAGCCAGAGGAAAAATGCCAGTCAGAGGTAAGGAACCGTTTGCTGGTTGGATTTCCACTTTCACTGTCATCCATTATTTTACCCAGCTCAACCTAGAAATGGACTCCCAAAGCAAGTAACCCTGTCCCTTGTCTTCTTTAGATTCGCAAACTGCGGCGGGAGCTGGATGCCTCCCAGGAAAAGGTTTCCGCTTTGACCACCCAGCTGACAGCAAATGTGAGTGTGGGCCCTGGGCGGCAGCCATCGGGAGGGGCGGCGGCCACTGCGGCCTGCTGTGCCTCAGTTCCAGGCCTCCCGCCCCGGCGCACCGTGGGTGCCATGTGGTGTCACACACGGGCTGCAGCGTCATGGGTGTGGACGTCAGCTCTGACACTCACAGGCTGTGCTTTGGTCAAGTTCTTTAACCTCCGGGCTTGTATTTGCTCCTCTGTACCATGGGCGATGATACTACCCATCAGGACTGTCCTGTGATCAGTACCTGGACTATATTAAGTGCTCAGAAATGCTCATTTCCCTTCCCTTTCTCTGTCTGAAAATTTTCATAGAAGGGGAAGAAAGGTGGTGGGGGAGGAAGCCTAAGGCTTCACAATAAATAGCTGACTGCTCTGTAATTATAATATACACAATTACGTGTTCAGGGGGCACTGCCAGCCAGCACTCAATTCAGCAATTGTTTAAGTGCCAGCTATGCCCCCAGCACTGTGGGTTCAATAGCAAAGCAAGCAAGTCACTGTCACCTTAGTGTTCTTTGTCTGGCACAGCAGAGAGACAAAATAGTTTTGGCATAACACGATAATTGTTATGATAGAGATCTAGGGGGAAAGGTTGTGGGAATATGTAGGAGGAGCACCTCTCTCAGTCTCGGTGGGGTAGGAGGTCAGGAAAGGCTTCCTGGAGGAGGTGACATCTGACAGATACTGTGTAGGGGGAGGTGCATGGGCAGGACAACTTTCTAACCAAAGAGAGTAACTGGTGCAAAAGTCCAAGGTGAAAGGTCTTGGTGCATTTGGAGGAGAGGCAGGGCGGAGGGGAGAAAGAAGGAGGAGCCAATGAAAGACAACGGTCAGGGCCCGGGGCAGAAGCCCTCAGCTGTTAGGTGGGAGGCTGGGCATCCTTCTGAAGGCAGTAGAGCCCTTTCAGTGGGCTTTCAACAGAGCCGTGGGAGGTCAGGTGCGTGACAGGATCAGCGATGTGAGGGTAGAGACAGCGAGTCCGACCCCATCAGACCAGTCTGTGAAGGAGACCTGCTGCAGGGCTGAAGTGCAGAAGGCAGAGCCTGAGGTTCGGGAAGGTGCTGAGATGCCTCTGGGGCAACTTCCTACCCAGGAGTGCACAGCCCAGCCTGAGTCTGCGCCCACAGGTGTGTGAGGCGGTCAGAAAACAGTCTGTGTGACCCCATAGCTGCTAAGAAAAAGGAAGCTCAAAAGGTTGTCTTCCTTGGACCAAGAAGCTTGGTCCAAAGTAATATTTTACCTGCAATTTTGGCCCAGGCAATTCCTGGCTTGAGCCTGAGCCTAGTCAGGAAACCATTTCTCTTTGCAGTCTGCACGTTGAGTGCCTTGCGCAGTGCTGACCCTTGATCACGAGCTCATTAACTGGTGGCTGCTGTCGCTAGTACTCATGTTGCCCAGCTCTCTTGCATTTCTACAAATCCTAGGTTTTCCTTTCCAAAGCCCTGACGTACTAGGCCACTGTGTGTTCTGTAATCCTTCTTTACTTTCTCTACCTTGTCTGCCATCAGTAATGCTATCAAAAGACCATCAGAAATTGATGTGAGATGTGAATTTTGAGGTTTAGATCCTATGCAGAAAAACAGCAGAGGTATTTTCCTGAGGGCAGACTCTTTATCTGGGTCACCATTTGAATCCAGAACCATCTACAGACCCAATAAGCCAGGATCTCCTGGGTATAATCCCAATGAGTTAGATTTGACAGCAACCCCCTCTCCTAAGTGATTCAGAGCTACTCCCCTAGTTAAGAATTACAGCTGTCAACTGGTGCCCCTCGGTAATCAAAAAGCAGTAATTTACTTACAATGAACTTGGGTTCATTCTTCCAATGACCTCCTGCTCCGTGGGACCTTATATTGGGCCATTTGAAACCCTGCTTTTTCTTCCAGGAGAGTCAGAGGGAGATCTCTCTTGTCTTCCTATTCTTCTAAAAGTGTGTGTTGCTCCCCACAAACGCCATTGAATCCAGAAGTACTGTTTTAAAGTAAATATTTAGTCTTACCACACACCACCGGCAGTGCTAACGTGTTTTATTGTCTGCCATCTCTCCCACAGGCCAAGCTGTGTTTGTTTTTCTAGGATACACTCCTCAAAGCCAGCTTCCCTGGGTGTTTTGATACCACTTGTGTTTGTTTTCCCTGGGAATGCGAGAATGGTGCTGGGGGAGAGAGAGGGCTGTCGTGTGGCTCTGGACCAGGCTCGTATTTTCATAGTTGCATTCGTACAGAAAGTCAGTCGTTTCGTTCAGCAGCAAAATGCAGACCTCCGGTTCTTCAGAGCAAATGTGGTTTCTTGAGCTTTGCAAAAACACTTTCTCGCTAGCAGTCTTCATGGGATCGGGTTTTTGTTTTCAGTGGAAGAGAAAACATGAATGCCCACTGATAGAATCATGGGTGGCGATCAAACAAAAGATTTGACATAAATGGAAATTCAGTCCTTTAAACTTGACCTTGTCATTCCCTTGAAATGCAAGGATAGCCATCGTTCTTTTTTACACCCCTGTCCTGGCCCACTTCCTTCATCCACTGTGTGACTGTCTTGAATTAAATTGGCTCTGGTGTGGCCACATTCTGCAGGGCAGACTAAAGTATATTTCTTTATTTTAAGGTGCGAAGGTATTCTCTCAATTTTTTTTTTTTAAAGATTTTACTTATTTATTTTAGAGAGAGGGGAAGGGAGGGAGACAGGGAGAGAAACAGCAATGTATGGTTGCCTCTCACATGGACCTCACTGGGGACCTGGCCTGCAACCTAGGCATGTGCCCTGACTGGGAATCGAACCGGGACCCTCTGGTTCCCAGCCCGTGCTCAATCCACTGAGCTACACCAGCCAGGGCCATTCTCTCAATTTTTAAGAGAGAGCAGGCATGCAGTCAGAAAGGAACTGGCTAGTCCACTTCACATTTCCATTGCAAGCGGCCTTCCTCCCCTGCCGGCTCCTGTGGCTGTTGGAAAAGACAACCGCTGATCTTAGGGATGCGCTTACCCTCAGCCGTTCCTGTTCGGCGAAGTGTAGTGACACAGGCCTCTGATTCACCCCTCAAACCTCTCCTCCTCAAGTCGCAGCGTCCACTGACCCTCCGCACAGCCCAGGGTAGTCACTCCTCCCCCAACCAGATGTTTTCCAGATTTTCTTCTCCACTATGTGCATCACCCATCTTTTCTTCTGCAACTTTCCAACATGATCAAATCTTAGCTTCTCCCGAGACTCTCAAGTATCCTGCTGGTCCTTCTCAGTCCTTGTCAGTCCCAAGTAGCCCTCTGTGTGAACCCTGTCTCGATCTTACTCCCTCTCCGAGAACCCTGTCTCGATCTTACTCCGATGTTCTGATAGTACCTTTGGCCACTTCCTCATTCCCAGACCTCTTCCGTCTTCCACATGTTCATTCATTCCTGGGAATGCGAGAATGGTGCTGGGGGAGAGAGAGTTAATAACCAATAAAATAACACTAAAATAACATTTCAGTGTTTCACCTATATTATTTCATTTACTGTTCATAATGGCCCTGGCAGGAAAATAAATATTGTTCCCATTTTATGGATGAAGAAACTGAGTCCAATAGGATTAGATGATTTGTCTATTCTTTATTCTTGGTTCTAACAACATTAATCAGGATCCTCAGTCAACCAACCCATCTGTCACCTCCTGCTCTGTGGAAAAAGGAAGGAGTCTTAGTGTTAGAACACAGAGTTGCCTCTTGCCCTTGAAAAGGGTCGCAGAGCGGGGAGCAGATGGGAAAATGTCACATTTCTCCATTCTAAGACACACTTTTTTCTTTTCACATTTTAACATCTTTGAAATGTGGATGCATATTTTAATTATAATCGGCAGCATTTAAAAAAAAATGTCTTAGTGAGATATAAAATAGTGGTGCCTTGTGTTCTTAACAGAGGTTTATAAAAGTGCAGGGGAGATCAGGGGAAAGTCGTAACTCCCTGGAGGAACAGGGGAGGGGTTCTCTAAGGAGGTAGCAGATGGGCCTTTCAGTGGCTTTTTATTAACCTGGATTATAACAAGCAAAATATGCCAACCACTTTCATCCTATAAGCATGCTCAGTATGAGCCCCTACTGTGGGCTTGGTGTGTGATGAACCAAAGGTCACCCTGCTGTGTGGCAGAGACGTGTGAATCAGCTCCCGCAAGAGCACATGTCGTTCTACTGTGACACCACAAAGCACAAAGCAGCAGTCCAGGGTGCTTTTCAGAGTGAATACGAAGGCACCGACCCAATCCGAGGCTGTCATGAGTGCATGAGCTGAGATCTCTTGAGAAGGATATGCAAAAATTAGGGAGGGAGGGAGGCAGCTGGGGGGTAGAGCACCCCAGGCTGAGGGGAAAGTGCGTACAGAGGCGCTCAGGTGAGAGCAAGCACGGGGCATTTGAGACACGGGAAGCTGGAGTAACGGTCCCGGAGAGTGCTGGCAGCAGGCTCAGGAGACGGAAGCGTTAGACAGGGGCTAACTCGCGTGGTCCTGGGAGGATTTTCTCCGAGACGGCACCGTTTAAGCACTCTTACCTTACAAGGTGATGTGACTCAGGCTGTGTCTTCCCCTCCAGGCTCACCTTGTGGCAGCCTTTGAGCAGAGTCTTGGGAACATGACAATCAGGCTTCAGAGTTTGACCATGACGGCCGAGCAGAAGGTAAGGCAGAAAGGGTGCTTTTTTTCCCCTCCCTGCTGGGAGTTAAAAAAACATCTAAACATATTCTCCTCTTTCATTCCAGAGAATTGTATAGATTTTAGAGTAGGTCTGTTGAGTGAGAATGTGACCTAGACAGCCAGGTGGTAACTTGATCCGGGACAGATATGACACAGTCCTATTTCTGCTGTTTTCATGGGCTCACGCACGCATGTTGAAAATTGACCCAGCTTGGCGTTTGAGACAGAGGGTGATTAGAACTCCTTTACTTCCTACACTCCACTGCCGAAACTTGTACTTCGGTTGAACTCTGTACAGAGAATGATTTTAAAATAACCAATATATATATTTTTTCTGCTTCTCAGGATTCAGAGCTGAATGAGTTAAGAAAAACCATTGAGTTGCTAAAGAAACAGAACGCAGCTGCCCAGGCTGCCATTAATGGAGTAATTAACACACCAGAGCTCAACTGCAAAGGTAAAGGCACAGGAACAGCCTGGAGACTAACCACCTGTCCGCCCTAAGGCGCCCTCCCCTGACAAGCAGTGACGCAACCGCCCCGCCAGAGAGTGGGTGTCTGTGTCAGCCGGGCAGGTCCTCGGAGGCGCATACGTCGCCCAGTTACTTCTGCCCTCTGGGAAGGTAGCCGTTCCATCGCGTCCTCTTTGATGTATCTCAAAAATGGGAGACAAGTTATTTCCATCGGCCAAGTGTCCAAGTAGTTCATAGCCCTTACCTTCACTGATGCTTTGATGTTTATGTACTGATGTGGGACAACCTAAAATGGGCTCGTCTCCTCTCGGTCCAGGAACAGATTTGGGAGGGAGTTGCTTTGTCCTTGTGTCACTCACCTGGGGGGCGGTGTGGGCGTGAGGATGAGTTCCCTCATGCGGTAATGGTATTAGCAGTAATAAAAGAAGTCATAGTGATAGCTGACACTTATGGACCACTCACTGTGTTTTAAGCGCTGTCTCAGTGTTTCAGCTATTTAATTGATGATCTCCTTTTCTTTCCACGACACCCTTATGAGTGCGATACTGGGCCTCTCCACATTGTACCTGCGGGGACAGAGTTTCAGAGGCAAGAGTCACTTCCTGAGGTCACGGAGTAGTTAGAAACAGAAGTGGAACTAGCCCCAAGTCTGTCTGGCTCTGCCCTGGTGCTCTGTAAACCCACGTTGTAGGTGTAGCTCTGTGCTCGTGAGGAAAACTGTCTGCAAACTGTTGTGGAATCACTGACATGTCAGGCGGTGACACATGTCAGTGTCATTCTGGTACCACTGTTTCAGATATCAGGCCTCCTGCAACCTGACGTTAGAGTTGACATGGGAAAGATTAGCAAAAGCTGGCCAGGCGGAGTGAAGGGGAAAGAGCATTCCAGGAAGAGGGAGTAGCCTATGGACAGTCCCTGAGATGAATGGGCGTGGCATTTCCAAGGGGATGAAAGGTAGCCAGTGCGGGGGGGTGGGGGGCCCTAAAAGCATCTATCTAAAGCTTAAGAGAGCTGGTGTTGGGGAAGTTCTCTCTAAGCCTTCTTGTGCTTACGTAAAGTAGAGAGAGAGAATGTCTTCATTCATTGACCAAATGGTATAGCACCTATCTGCTCAAGGACCTTAATAGCATCAGTGAGGGACAGAAGGTGATGTTTAATGGGAGGCACCAAGTAGTCCTTGGGTGTGTGGACTTAGGTGTGAGGGTTATTCCCTAGGACAAAAGAATAGGCTAAGGCGCAGCTGCTGACACCCTGCCTTGGGTCCGCAGGGAATGGCACCTCCCAGTCCGCAGACCTCCGCATCCGAAGACAGCACTCCTCCGACAGCGTCTCCAGCATCAACAGCGCCACCAGCCACTCTAGCGTGGGCAGCAACATAGAAAGTGACTCAAAGAAAAAGAAGAGGAAGAATTGGGTGAGTGTACATCCAGAGACTCTCGTAGGACTAACAGAGTCAATCTCAGAACCGGTGTCCCCCCCAGATAAAGCCCAGGCGAGCTCTTACCTTCCGAACGTAGACCTTTGGTTGGTGGATAGGTTTCCACTAAAATCAATATTGTGCTCAACCAAACACGAGGACTTATGGAATTACCAGCACCTTACAGTTTTTCTGTTCATGAGACTTTATGTGAAGTGCTCGTCTTTCATTTCATATATGTGTCATTTCTTCCTCATCATATTTTGGCCAGCAAGTTCCAGGTACTAGAGCAAATTTACTCTTAAGTGGTTTCTTCTTAGTTCCAAAGTATATTCTGTGGTGTTATCACCAATTATCCATTGTTAATCATAACCCTTACCTGTTTATTTACACGATCACCTATGATAGCCTTAAACCACCCTTCTCTTTGAGAAATTTTAACCACGTCCTCTAAGTAAAATTTTCACACTGGTGATGCTAGCAGTCAGTGAAATGGTTCTCAGTTTGGAGGTTATACCTCCGAATGGCAAGATCAATAGAACCAGTCTCCAATGCAGCGTTTCTCCACGTATCCATGACCCAATGTGCTCCTTCACGTCCTATTCAGTGACACCTCGAACAGTGTTTCCCTTTCTCCTGGGGCAATTCCACTCCCCGCTCCCAGCCAGTCTCTAGTTCTGCTGTGGAGGCCATGAAATTCTGATTGACGTTTGCTGCTCCCTGTCCACAGTCCAAGTGGAACTGAACTTGGCCAGTACTCAAAGGGCCTCATTTGTCAGTGCCGATAGCATCGTGTTTCCATAGTAGCTTTCATGTCCTCATTCATTCCATACGCCTTCTCGCTCATTCTGTGTTATCGTGGATGGGTGGCGAGGTCTGGTGACAGGGGAGTTAAGGGCTCAGCAACCTGGATGGTTCATGACTTGTACCGGAGGCAAGCCAGCAAACAGGCCAGGTCAGTGGGACCCTCTCATCATTCTGATGGGGTTTTTTCTTTAAGTTACTAATGGCTTTTAGTCAGCTCATTTGCTATGATTTAAACAAATAGAATTAACTCATGTTGCTGTTTCTAATACGCTGTTGATAACTATGGTCTGATTTGATTATCAAAGTGGTAGGAGAGAATTCTCTTCTATGAAAAATCATGGCTACCTATTTTCTTCAGTTTAAGAAATAAAACTTATTTATTTTGCCATAAAGGTTACTCTTAGGGAGAGTAATTGCAATTGGGGAGGATGGGTAATTTGCATCCTCAGATAATCCCGAAGCTTAATTCTGTCTAAATTCTGTAATCTCCTTTTCCGCCTGGCATTTCAGCAAAGGTGGAGGCAGGGGTGTAGGTTGATGGCTTATGTGCAAATTGTTTCCGTTTCTATTACTACTCTCTCAAAATATCATCAGAGTAGGAATAAGAGAGAAGTACAACACAGGTTCACCCACAAGCAGGACATAGAGTTTGTTATGGAGGAAACATTGATGGGAGAAAAATCCTATTATTTCAGAATGGCCCATTTTCTGAATTTCTCAATGGCAAAAAAAGCCCCCAGACCATGGTTTCCAAAGAAAAAAGGATGTTAGGGAAAGGAGGTTACTTTTTAAAAGATCTTTTTTCAAGACATAATTTTACTTTTTGGCCTAGAAGATTACCTGCTTACCATGATTTTCAGAAGAGACATTGCACTTTAACTCTTTATGGTCTCATTAGAATTTTGAGGTCCATCTCATGGTTTGGGGAATTTGTGATATACCAGTTTCTTTTCCCCAGTATGGTTAATAAATTTCTTTAAAAATATCTTTTTTTTTTTTTTTTTGTAACACAGCGAGGTGTCTGAATCTCTGCTCGCTGTGTTATCTCGTGTGTATGCGAGGATAGCAGGAGCCCCTAAGTACAGGGATCAGGGAGCTCTCCAGTGTACTGGGACCAGTGCATTAGTGTGGCTGCCCTTCCTTGCCGAGAAGGAAAGACACTCCCCAGCCAAACAACAAAATTAAGGCATAGAGAGGTGACTGATGAGGGACAGAAGGGTGAGGAGCACAGGCAGCTGGGGGCAGTTACTCCAGCCAGACAGAGAAGCTGGAATAACTCAGATTGTTGTGACTTCCAGACTCGCTATTCTTTTCCTTGCATCACAGAGGAAGGTGCCCCTTGTGCTTCGAAAGATTTGTGATCTTACTAGAAACCTCCTCTGTGTGTGGTGTTTATAATTAGTCATGTCATGTCTGAAAAGTCCGAAGCTTTCCCTGTCACTGGCTTTCTCTGTTAAAAATTGTCTTTTTTCCTTCCCCTTCCCCATTTTTGCTTGCGTTTTCCCTGGCAGGTCAATGAGGTAAGCAAGTCTGTTAATATCAGATACCAAGCTAACCCATCCATTGATATGACTAACCTCATCTGCATCCGTCACCGCGTCTGAGCATCCTGCTTCGTTGCTATGTAACCTCATCCTCCCGACATCCACCTGCTGAGCCAGGCTCTGTCTTGCTGTTGGCATCTAGTCTTGAACCAAGAGTAGGCATGGAATGTTACCCACAGGTCCAGTCCTTTGAGCTGTCCACACCAGATAACTTTTCTTACCTTAATGCACTGATTGGAGAGAGCTGTTGGGAACTTTTTTTCGTGGATGGGAGGAAAACGTGGGAGAGTTAATTGCCCTTTTGCCTGCATGTTCCTGTTTTGCCAAGGCCTGTGTGTTGGTCGCAGCCCCTGCCAGGCTGACGGTCTTGTCTGTTCAGTTACGCAGCTCCTTCAAGCAAGCTTTTGGGAAGAAGAAGTCCCCCAAGTCAGCGTCCTCTCATTCAGACATTGAGGAGATGACAGATTCTTCTTTGCCGTCCTCGCCAAAGCTACCACACAACAGCTCCATGGGCCCCACGCCACTGCTGAGGAACTCTCACTCCAACTCTCTGTAAGTCTGTCCGTCAGGGCCAGGTGGCGTCTCTCTCAGATAAGAGGAGCTGGGGGTCCTGTTATGTTAGAGCTGCTCCTTGGGATCCTTGATGTCTTGCCTTCATTGGACTGTGCAGGTCCCTTCAGTGTTTTAGGACTGGGAAGGTGAAAAGGGAATCAAACCTTAGGTTTTTGTTCTGGTGGCCTGTCACTGTGGATAATCAATTAGTAGGCTGGCGTGGGGCAGGTTGCTTAACCTCTCTTTGTTTCCAGTTCTTTGTCAGATTGGGGTAATGGTTGTCTACTTATCCCATCCTAAGGACTGAACAAGAGAAATGGGTATAAAAGAACTATTACAATCATCTCGCCGTGAGGTGGAGGTGATGTTATAAGTGTTGGCTATTTTTGCTGAAGTTCTGGCTCCTTTAGGGGACAAGGCTTAGAGTGATTACCCTTTTCGTCTTTGATTGTTGGCTCTCTGAGGTCAGCACACAGAAACTGGAAGTTTTCAAAAAGGGAGAGATTCGGTGGCAATTCTCTTTCCCAAATGGTCTATATTTTGTAATATGACTCATCACCCTGAACTCCCCTACTAATTGAAAAGGAGTCCATTCATTCAGAGCTCTTTGGGAGCACAGCTGGTTCTGTGAAGGGAGACACGTGTCCACTCACTTGGCGATGGTTCAGGCGCTGTTCCCCTTGGTGACTGGTTGCCTAGATGAGGTGAGTCACCTGCTCCTGCCCAGCCAGCCGCCCTGATTTCCACTGAGCACCCACTGGTCATTCTCTATCTGAAGACATCCCATGCCCCTTCTAACTATATAAGGTCCAGGTTCTAAGGGCAAGAACATGTCGGGAACGGCTTGGGACAGACCCCGGTGAGGACCCAAGTATCAGCCTAGAAGGTGGCACAGCTGGCTTCCTACAGCAATGGGAAGGTTGGCCCTGCTCCCCGGGGCTGAGCCCCGTTAGAGACCAGGCCAGGAGTGAAAGAACGGGAGCCGGCGTCGTCTGCAAGGATGGTGATCCCGCAAGATGAGACAGCGCCTGGGAGAAGAGGGCCACTGTGCCTGGGGTTCGCGTGGCCACTGAGCTAGAGTGAGACAAGGGAGTGGGGTGGCTGTGGACACCTCGGTTTCCTCGTTGGTGAAATGGTTTTCATTAGTGTACCTCACTGCTGTCTGCCGAGGGCCAAGTCAGATACCGTGCATGACGGGCTTCCTTCCTCCTGTTCCGTCCTCCTTCATTTCAGGAGTCCAGGTCTGTGGGGCCATCCCTGAGTCCCCTTACCCAGCCAGCCAGCCCCCTGAAGACCGCAGCTACATGAGGGCCCCACGGCCAGCGTACGCAGTGGGTGCAGGGAATGAGGGACAGAGGATTGGCCAGGTCTTTGTAGCATACCAACTGCACAGGCCCCAGGGAAGTTGGGAAGTGAAAGGGGAGACAGAGCACAGGCCCCTGACCCTTTGGCGACCCCACTCGCCAGTGAAGCATGGCCTACTGGGGCCTTCATTTTACTTAGATTAGTAGCTCCTCTTCCCTCAGGCAGCACCTGGTAAGAGGGTGGCTGCAGAGCCGTGCGCATGCATTACGGGTGAGGGTAAAACCTGAGCAGGGTCTGGGAGAGGAGCCCTGAGGCCCGGACTCCAGTGTCCAGCCAGAGCCCTGTGTTCTTCTGTGAAGGATGAGGCCAGTCATCTCCCTCATCCACCCTGCTCTGGCCCACTTCCTCTTCTTCGAACTCCCCAGTCACACTCCCTGCCTGTAGCCTCTGCCCTCTGCTGGTACACTTCCCCCAAGACACTCATATCCTGCAGGTGTTCCTGCTCGGTGTTACCTAGTTAGTAAGGCTTTGCCTGTGCATTGTGCAAAAAAACAACGCCCCGTCCACTGCCCCCCACACCCTACATCACCCCTGCTCCCTCCCGTTTCATTTATTACCATTGCACGCATCGCCGACCCGTTATCTACATTCTTCTTTGTTATTTTTTCTTTGTCCACCACCGTCCTCCACCACCACCCAACAATCTACAGTCTAAGCTCCAGAAAGGTAGGCACTCTGTTGGTTTTGCAGACATTCAAGTATTAGCTGGAATGCGTGAGTGGTGGTTGTGGTGAGTCCCGGGTGGATTTAGGATATATTCTGGAAGAAAAGTTGAAAGCACGTGGTGATGTTTGAGGCGCCCAGGAGACATTCACGTGGAGGCGCCAACCAGCCTAGAGTGTGTGGAGGTGCAGATTTGGGAGACGTGGGCTCATCTCTGGTATTGAAAGCTGGGAAGCTAGAGGGGTTCTCCAAGGGGTTGAATGGAAATGGAGGAGAGCCAGAGGGGCAAGGCCTGAGCTCTGGGACACTCTGCTATCTGAGGAAGAGACAGTAGAGCAGCCAGGGAGGTGGGAGGGGACCCAGAAGCAGGGAGAAGACCCTGTCTGGAGAAATACTGACCGTGCCCAATGCCGCTAGGTGGCCACGTGGGTTAAAGAGAGAGACAGTGATGCACTCGGCCATCCGGGGCTGCAGAGACCATCTGGAGACCTCTCCGTCCAAACCACGTTCCCCACGGGGGTTGGGCAGGGCAGACTCTTGGCTCTCCAGTGCCTTTTGGACATTCCACAGCGTCCATGCACACTGGAGATGTTTGTGTTTGGTTACTTTTCCGAAGGGCGGGCAGAGAGCAGATGCCTCTTCCCAACCTCGAAACGTTTGTAAGAATGTGCAAATCTACATGTGAGAGGGAGTTCAAAGAAGAAACCAAAGGCAGAGGAATCTGGACTTAGAAAAGGCCCCACCCGGTGGGCGGAAGGAATGGCGCTGTGGGAAGGCATCATTTCCCACACTCGAGGCATTTAAAATTAGGTATGCCACCCTCCCTGCCTTCTGGGCAAGGCGGCGGGAATGTGCTGGAATAACGTGTTAGGGACTGAGTGTAAAAGATGTGCATATGGTTGCTTTAGTAAGTAGTCTCCGAAGTGAATAAACTTCTACTGAGTGCCTACTGAGTGCAGAACATCACCAAAGTCAAGTGTGGGAAGGAGCTGAGGGGGAAGGGTCTGCCGTGGGCTGCAGAGATAGGGACTCACTCTTGGAGCTGCTGCAGAAGACCTTGTTTTCAACATCGTCTCTGTTGTAGGACAGCCCTCCCGGTGGGGTGGGGGTGGGGGTCGGGGTACAGTTTGTTTCTGAGAACTGGCCCGTGCGGCAGGGGGCAGTGGGGAGCACGGAAGGGCCTCTGGCAGTTACTCCCAGCACAGACTCGCTTCATTCTGGTTTGCTTCCCTCTGTGGAATCATTGGCCAGGCTTTGCAAAGTTACCCATGCACTGTATTCCACAAAGTGGGTGGGTGCTGAGGAGTTTATGTGTCTCTTGCTGAGAAAGCTTTCTAAGGACAAGGGACTGGAGCAAAGTGCCTTGCTGTGGGGCACAGACTGACACAGTGCAAATCAAAGCCAGCTGTCCTCTGCAGTGAACTGGAGCTGTCCGATCTGGGCAGGGCATGGTTTGGCTAAGACCAGAGTGTCACACTGGACTAGAGTTCAGACTTTATACTCTGTTTAAATCAGGAGACTATAGTCCTCTCAAGAACCAGTTTTTGCAAGCTCCCCCTGCAAAACTTCCAAACCAAGAAAAAAAAAGCATGACCGTAGTTAAGCCTTGCAAACCCTGGCTATTCAAAGCGGGGCTGAGGGGCAAAGGGGTGATCTTTATTCTGAAGATATTTCTGTCTCTCTAGCCCTTTTAGTCCCAAATCTGTTGGCCTGAGTTCTTCATAGGTATGAAATGGGAATGATTATATTTTTCAGGAGTCCCTTAGAGGTTTCAGAAGATTTTGAAGCAGAGAAGTTTCTTTGGCTGCTGAAAACTCTTAAAAATAGGAGGAGGTTTTTACTCTCTGTATCTCTCAAATCAAAACAGTTCAGGTGCAGGTCAAGAAAATAGCAACAAAAAGATTTGGCTGTTCAGGGGTAGATTTTTCTTCTAGCCATTCTGCCCCCAAAATAGTTGCATCTCTTTTAACAATTATAAGTGGTTTTTCTTTGGTAATTAACATTTCCACACCCTCACCCAGGCTTACAGGTCAGGTTTTGCTTGGCCCCAAATCCAGTACTTGGGTTTTATAGAACGGGCTTGCGTGATCGTTTCTGCAGAGACCACATGTTCACCGCGCCTTTCAGAGATAATCAGCTTCAGCTTTGTAACTTTATGAACTTGGAGTTGTTTTATTTGGTTTGTTTCTTCTTCTTTTTTTCCCCTTAGTCCAAGAAAGTCAAAGCTTTCTATTCTGGATCACCCCTCACTCCAGATTCTATGATCTTAGAAATCAGCAGAACTTGTTTTTAGTAGAACCATCTATTCTAACATGACAGTTCCTCATGACCTTTATGATCTTCCGCTTTGGGCTGACTTGCCAGGTATCTGAAGAGCAAATGTCACTAAATCAAGTGCGGAACTCAGCCTAGAAGGACCACCTCTTAAGAAAGAAGGACTCAGCAGGGTCCCACAGTCTTCTTGCTCTGGGAGTGCAGCTGGGAAGGAAAGACAACCAGCCACACTGCTGTATACTTTTCAGATAAAACTTTGGCTTCTTGCCCTGGCCAGTAGCACAAGTGGTTAGAGCACAGTCCCGATATGCCAAGGTTCCAGGTTCGATCCCCAGTCAGGGCACATACAAGAAGTAACCAATGAATGCATAAAGAAGTGGAACAATAAATCAATGTTTCTCTCTCTCTCTCTCTCTCTCTCAAAAAAAAAAAATCAATGAAAAAAACAAAACAAAACTTTGGCTTCCATGCCAGGTCATCCGCTCTGCTCTCTAACTACCTAAGATCTTTCTCTTCCTTGCCACGAGCTTCTAAGCAGTATTGCATGTAGAGGAGTGAAAGAACGGCACTCTCCAGAGACTCAGGGGAGTGGGTTTCAGTGACTCACGGAACTAACCCCTTCCACCCCTATCTTCAGGTTTTTTTCTTTTTATGGCACATAAAAATCACCCCCTTAGCTGCCTGACCCTGAAGTATTTAATCTTTAAAACAGTCATTTGACCTCGTTTCTCTGAGTGGTTTTAGATCCCAGGGGCCATGTGGTATCATTATCGGGGCCCAGCTGTGTACATATTGGCGGTGGGGGGCGTGGGGGTGTCAAACTCCCAAGGTCACTACTCCCTTTTCCGGCTCTGTTTATCCTCAGATTATTGCAATTCTGCTACAAGGCACACAACAAAACCATTCTGGTTGCCAGAGCTCCGCAGAGGTAGCGTGTCGAAAGCCATAAAGTCTGTGCGTTTCAGGTGCTTTTGATAGCATCCCCTCCAGAAAGCAAGGGGCAGCTGGTTCTACAGGGTTACTGCTGAACAAACCCGCTGATGGACATGGCCCAGCGGTCAGAACGCACAGCTGCCTTTGTCAGTAACATCCTTTTCCCTAGAATTTCAGAGTGCATGGATAGTGAGGCCGAGACGGTCATGCAGCTCCGCAACGAGCTCAGAGACAAGGAGATGAAGCTGACAGACATCCGCCTGGAAGCCCTCAGCTCTGCGCATCAGCTCGACCAACTCCGGGAGGCCATGAACCGGATGCAGGTGAGAGCCCAGGCGCACGGGCGAAGCCAAGGCTGGCCGGGATGGCTTGGCGGATAGACAGCTGCTTCCCCCCCACCCCCCACCACCGGAAGGCTGCATCAGAAGCTGGTGGCAGCCCTCTGCTCTCCTAGCCTTTTTCTCCCTGCAGGCCCTCCCACATATTACTTAAAAACCGGCCTTTTAAAAGTGTAGAGTAACCCTGTTCCTCCTTTTTGCAAGACTTTCGGTGGCTCTGCTGTTGCTCCTTGCATGTGTCACAGTCTCCTTCACCTGGCCTTCCAGGCCTTCTACAGGATCCTTTTCGCTCTCAATCCCCGTCCACCACCCCAGCAACTCCACTTTCCAGACTCTCCTCACCGGCCAGTGGAAGGCACTGGCCGTGCCCTTTGTATGCCCGGGAATTCGTTCCGCAGTATTTCTCCACCAGGTGTCTTCCCGCACGTCTGCAAGGACCTTCCCTTAAGCTCAGCCTCAGGCTGCTTCCTCTGTGAAGCCTTTCTGTGTCCTGCAGCCGGAAGTTGGTGCCCTTACCCAAATCCCCATAGATCTGTCCTTTCAGCCCCTCACACCCTCTGCCCTAGATTGAAGGCATTTGGGTCTGCTGAGCTATTGTTTGCATTCCTTTCTCTGGATAGAGCACCAGTACTCAGCACATAGTAAGGTCTTTATAATCACTCATAGAATGAAAGACCTCTGTGGGTTCTTCTCAGTTCGACTTCACTGAGAGCAGCATTTCCCAAAGTAGGTTCCATGGAACTCTCCTTTAAGGAGAGACTCTGAAAGAAGAGCTCCTTGATCAGGCACATTTGGGAAAGGCCGTCCACTGTGTGCCCCTCTCAGATTTACAGTGCACAGCAGCTCATTAAGGGCTCTGAGAAACCCTGCAGTAAAGAAACCTGGCAGACCCAGGGTTGCTCAGACCACTTAGATAAGACTCCTTTTCACTTGCCACTCAGCCACTGGGAAGCATTTCTGAGGCCCCTCCAAAGGCCAACTCTCGGAAAGGATGGACACCCCCCCACACCCCGCCCCACTGGACAGGCCTCTCGGCCATAGCAGACACTGTTGCGTCCCTCTAATGGTGTGATCTCCTCTGCCTCCACTGAGCTACCCACTTACTCCCTTCGGGGACTTCCAGAGCCCTCCTTTGTAAGTGTATTGAGGCTTGTTCGTGTTATGTCCACCCAGTAAAAGAGCTTCTCGCTTTCTCTTCGCAGAGTGAAATAGAGAAGCTGAAAGCTGAGAACGACCGGCTAAAGTCAGAGTCTCAAGGCAGTGGCTGCAGCCGGGCTCCCTCCCAGGTGTCCCTGTCCGCCTCCCCGCGGCAGTCCTTGGGCCTCTCCCAGCACAGCCTGAACCTCACCGAGTCCACCAGCCTGGGTGAGTGACAGCATGGGGCTGGGGGCGGGACAGCACCCGAGGCTGGCGCTCCGTCTCTGAGCCAGAGCCCCAAGATAAGCAGATCAGCAGATCAAATGGGGAGGCAACAGGCGTGTGTGTACTTGGTGGGGGTGAGTGTGTGTGGGTGTGTGTCTGCTACCAACATGAGCCCGGCCGTTAGACCACTGTCATGCTTTGCTCCGGCACCATGAGTTCTCCAGGCCATGAGCTCAGATCCCCTTGCCCACCATGCTAAGTTCTGTTTGATCCATTTTAAGAGGCTGACCTGCAAGCTGAAGGCTGCATCCAAACCCCACGGCAGTAGGTCCCACTTGGGACAACGGCTTGATCTGGGATCCTCCTGCCTTCAGGCTGGATTCCAGGCTGGCGCAGTAATAAATGAACGTGGTCTAGGTTTCCTTTGTAAGTGTATTGAGGCTGACGCTTTGATTTCTTATCCATATGCGGCTGTTGCTATTTTGGTTGAGTCTCTCCCTCGCACTTCCATTTGGCAAGGTACATCGTCAGCCTGCTGGTTCCTCGGTTGGTCCACTGTTGGTTTCTGTGGTTGCGTTCTCCATTGTGCCCTCCCCTGCCACTCCCTCTCCCCCGCACGCCTGACACCTGGTTTGTCCCGCTGCTGCGCCAACAAGCAGCGGGGGTGTCGGGAAGCCGGCTTTGCTTTCCCATGTGCCTAAGGCTGTTGATGTTTTCCATTCGCAGACATGTTGCTGGATGACACTGGTGAATGCTCGGCTCGGAAGGAAGGAGGCAGGCATGTTAAGATAGTTGTCAGCTTTCAGGAGGAAATGAAATGGAAGGAGGTTAGTTGGATCCCTTTCCCTGCTCTGCCTGTCCCTTCCCCAGGTAGAACTACCTAGCTTAGTGATTTCTTCATCAAATCCTATCTGTAACCTCAGTGCCTAAGGCGACTTGGAAATACCACGGATGCTTTCCTTAACTAACAATAATCCCCAGCAGCATTTTGACACAGTTAAAGTGAGTAGCTAGCCCTTCCCTCTCTCTGGTGTTTGGTGAGTCTAATAAAGAGTTGTAGACATGGTCCTACGTTCACTTACACACTGATATCACCCAGTAACGGCTTTTTTGTGTTTAAGATGTGCCCAAAGCACATTTAGTACACAAGGTTCCGAAATAAGCACCAGTTGTATCCAGCTGTCAGAGCCTGCCGTGGAGAAGACTACTGAGGAACAGAGGTGGCCAAGTCCAGGAGCACGCACTGGGCTAGAAGGGAAGCTAGTGGGACACCCTGTCTCACCAAGGCTGGGGAGGGGAATCTGAGTTTTCTGAGTAGTCTCTGTTCTCTTCCAGAGTCTCAGAGGCCATAGCGCCAGCAGGGACTATTTAGAGGTAGAAGTGGGTGTTGAACATCAAAGTTGGGTTTTAGTCATTGATTAAATCCAAATGATGCTGTGAATGACCATCTCATCTCACCAATAAGTGGGACAAGACTTCATCAGTCACCATGAGGTCCCCTTCAGTTTTTTGTTTGTTAGTTCTCAGCATTTTAGCCAACATGACTGTTGAATTCTCTGAGAGCTAGGGAACCCATGGTACCCACCGAAACGAAGTGTCTGCAGCCAGACCCATCTTGCCAGGGTTTCCACCTGGTGGCTGACGCTCTAGTCTCACTGAGGGGCTCGGCCCAGAATTTTAGAGCTCCCAGAAAGATCCGGCGAGGAGCTCCACTGGCTGGTAGAGCGATGGACCATCGGAGGGGGAATTCATTCTCAGAATAAACACAGGTGATGCCTGTGAGTGTGTTGCATTCTACTGAATATCAGCATGAACAGATAGATTTTACGTTTTACACAAGTTTATGAGTCACTCCAAAAACATTATGGTTCTGAATCACTGCAGAAACCAGATGAGGTTGGTTGACCAGATGGTATTGTCTCCATCGTACAACTGGGAAACCTCAGCCCCGAGCATCGCTTTAAGGTTATGAAGCGAGCAGTAGGGCCGCATCATCCCACTGCAGACTGCTGCTCTTTTCTCTGCTGATTTTGCCTAATTGCCCGACACTCCCTCCTGGCCCTGGCCACGTGCCTGATTCTCTGTCCCTAGGAGCATGTCAGATACTTTAAAACCCAACGGAATGGAATGTCCTGTTAGCTTCTCTTTAATCGGTTTAATTAGTTAGCCCCACTATGCAGAGCCCTGTGAGCAGAGATGAAAAAGATTACTTTTCTGTAAAATTCCCAGAGTTTTATGAGTTTCTTAAGTGAGTGTGTTTTGACTTTAAATTAGAAGAAAAGCAATAAATGTTATTTAAAAAGAAAAAATAGAAACATCTTCTATCCTGAAGGAGTTTAAGATCTAACAAGAAAACAATGTACAAATGAGACAGAAATACCTAAAAATAACACAGAATATGTCATTATATAAGTTGTATACAGAACCATCTGGCAATGTGAGCTCTGAGCCTGATGAGTTAATCATTGAAGGCTTCCTGGAAGAGGTGAGTTTGTAAGCAGTTTGGAAAAGACTAAATGGCAGGCAGGAGAGGGGAGAGCATTCCAGGTAAGGGATATGATCTGTGCGCTGTCTGAGGTATGCATTTAGTGGAAGGTTCTAGATTCCAGAAAGGAGATTCTAACTTCCTGTCCCACAGATCACTGTTTTAGCAGTGGAGCAGAGAAAGTTTTAAGACTGTTGCATTCAGTCTGAGTTAAATCTGATGTTAAAACAAGTAGCACTTTTATTCCCATCTAAAACCATTGGTGACATTCTGGGACAATCTAAGCCCTTGCTACGCTGGGTCAGAAAAGATCCACCTGTTTTTTACCTGTATACATTTCCTTACCCTTAGGATTCCAGACCACACCTGTTTCTTATTGGCTGCATTGGCGTTAGTGGCAAGACGAAGTGGGATGTGCTCGATGGGGTGGTTAGACGGCTGTTCAAAGTAAGTGTTTCAGGCAGACAGCTGGGGCAGTCCCCCTGAAGCGGGGGCCTGGGCTTGTGGAGGGGAGGGTGGTATGTGTCCTGAACCCGGCCATCTCGCAGGCCTGTCCCTTCTCCCACATCCTTATGTTGCTGGGACTTGTGCCCTGGCACTCAAATGATCAGAAGAAGGGTGGTTAAGTACAGACTGCTGATTGGCCAGACTGTTCCCAGCTGCCCTTGGCTGTTGGTGAGCCAGTGAGTCGTTTCTCCAGCATTGAGCAGTCATATGAACCTCCGACAGGGAACTGCTGACGTCCAGATTCTACCTTCGCCTCGGAATCGTGCAGTTGCATCTGCTCTGGAGTATGTGTTGTGCCCTGTGGGGCTAAGATATCAGATTTCCATTCTTCATGTCGGGGGATTTGATCGACTTGCCCACGTCCTTGCCAGCACTCCATTCTGTGATTTGTGCTACAGGTGACATTGACATCTGGCCAATGGCCAGTGTCAAGGATGTTGGCATAGTTATTTTTGTGTTTATTCTGATCATTTCATTGGAGTGGGGTTTGCCATGGGAGAAATAACTAATGAGTGCTGAAGTGAGCCTTGAAATACAAGGTGGCTTAAAGGAAGCTTTTGGTACACTTCTTTCTATTGCCCTGAAGCGAGTCAACAAGCATAAGTGTTCATTAATCATATCCCCTGAGCGGTACTGATGACCTGCGTTTTCTGCCCTTTATGTGACCCCAGTTTATTGCCAGGCCTGTGAGGAGGGCTCTATTGTTTTCCCACTTAAAGGTCGAGAAGGTAAGGCTCAGATTGGGTCACTTGCCCAAAATCAGGAATCTAAAACCAGACTGTGTCAGTCTGGTTGAGTTGGCCTAACTTCTGACTTAACTAGTACACTCCAGTCTCTTCCAGCATCAGGTGACTTCACACAGGAAATTCTGTTCTTTGACCAGAGATCGCTCATCGTCTTCACAGGCCACCTATAGACGAGCGGGTAGGCAGGCGAAGTTCAGGGCTAAGGGCAGACCACTCATGCTGCTCGGGCTGAAACCTCATCTCTGCTGTTGGGCAGTCGGACCTTCTTGCATTAGAGAGACAGCAGTTGGGGCTGAGAAGAAGCTGTGGGCAATCCCATGTGAGGAGATGTGACCCTTGAAGGTGGTAGAGGTCTGTTATTGGGGTCCCACCTTGACCTTCCCATAGCCCATGGCCCTTCGTTCCAAATTCACTGACCTAAAGAGGGAACTCTTTCCAAATTCAGAACACATTTTCCTGTTTACAGCCCCAGGAGCTGCTTTCCTTTGGCAGCCCTGGGTGTTGCTCCCTTTGTCATCAGCGTGGCGTTTGCTCTGAGCCAAAAGACAGGCTGGTGGAGAGATCTCTTACCAGAATTCCTTTCTCATGAGTTTTCCTGCGCCATTCACAGGTTCTGATGTCTTCGACACTTCAGCTGAACTTGGGAAAAGCAGCCTAACTTTTCCCTGCTTGGTTGATCCAGACTAAACGTTCACAATCTTGTTAGGGTCCCTCCCCGGCCCCGGTCCCCTACCCCTCCCAGAGCCACACCACACACACACCACTAACCAAATAAATCTGTGTGGTAAGAGGCCTGTGATCATGAGGCACCTTCCCGGTAGAAGAAGGTCAGCTCTTTCCTCCCTCCCTCGTTCCTCAGCTCGATTTCAGCTCAGGCCGCAGCTGAGAAAGAAGAGATGATTGTAAATCACTCAATGAAAACATGAGTCAGGGGTGGATTTTTAGCCACATCCTTGATGGCGTCTTCATTTTATTTCTTTCCAGGAATACATCATTCACGTCGACCCGGTGAGCCAGCTGGGGCTCAATTCGGATAGTGTTCTCGGCTACAGCATCGGGGAAGTCAAGCGCAGCAGCGCGTCCGAGACGCCCGAGCTTCTGCCCTGTGGCTACCTGGTGGGAGAGAACACGACCATCTCCGTGACCGTCAAAGGTGATTCGCAGGCTGCGAGGGGGGAGCTTTCAGAAACTGCGTTTGTTTTGTGACTGGGCGTAGCACACTGGCCGCAGTTCTGTGCGTGCAGTGGGTGTGGGTGGTGGTTTTCTCCCCCCACTGTCTGCAGTTATTCTTAGCTGATCGAGTTAAACTGTCTTCCGCTTTCTCCACCACCGTCAGAAACAAATAATCATTGCGGGAATTATAACAAACGGTTGGTCCCATTAGCCGGATGACCCTGAGATGGTGGGATCTTAATAACCTTGTGCAAATGGGCTCCATCAAAGCCACTGGGTCAGTCTTGCCCGCAGGCCTTGGCCGGGGCCGCATTCTGCAGACGGGGAACCATGATCTGCTGCAGGTGAGAGAGGCGCCGCCCTGGGCCCCCGGGGAACCTGTCGGAGCGCTTGCCCATGCGTGGTGCTGCCGGAGCCTGCACGGCCTCCTCACCAAAAGACATTGAACCCCAGGCCACAGTGTGTTCCGTGGAACTCCAGGCCCACAGAGTGTTTTGTGGGAATAAAGGATTTCGTGGTAGAATAAGTCTGGGAAACTGCATCATTATCCCCATTTGGGTTTGGGGAGCCAAGGACACAGGACTGCACTGATACACTAAAGGCGCTACCCTTTAGCATCTAACTCTTGCCTTGCAGAAGGCTGCTCAATCCAGCCGGGCACAAATCTATTTGACTGCGAACCCTCGTTCCCTGTGTTTTATGAATCACCTACAGAACTGGCTGGTACACACTGTTCTAGGTGCAACCCTCGGGTCATCCTGTTTCTTACCGCCCTAGAGGGCACCGATCCTGACTGTAGTTTTAACAGTGCAGTTTTGGGGGCGTCTGATGAGAGTTTTATTTCCCAATTGGTAGGTTTTCCAAGAGAATTGCAATCTGGGTTCCAGATCAGCGGGAACCCTGATTCCGCCTGGTGACAAGCAGTAAGGTGCTGGTGACAAGCAGTAAACTGCTGCTTGAACCTCACACATAGCCTTACCTCACTGGCAAGTGACATTCCACAGTTATGGCCTTGGGCTGCCAAGGACAGAGAAGTACTCAAAGCTATCTTTGGTATCAGATGCAGCGGGATTCAGGCATTGCACCAGTGCCTTCCGGACCAAGCCAACCCCAGCTGCTCTTATTTTTTGAGCTCCCTGCACATGAAATGGCCATGGTGGTGGCTCTGATTCATCTTTCTAAGGCTTAGGAACCTAAAAGAAGGAGATTGTCTTTCTGGAAAAGTGTGAGGAAATCCTCAGTGGTGGTTCTTCCCTGTTGTGAATCAAAGATGCATCGCTGAATCAGTCACTGTGACCAAGGAGGGGCTTGGGTTCAGCTCGGTCCTGAGCCCTCACCTGTGGTGGGCGAAGGTGCTGGGTAGCCAAACTTAAACCACCTGGCGTGAGCTCCCGTAAGAAGAAAGCGTCCTTCGAGGCGAAGGTGGAAAGGGTACCAGGCACACCGACAGCCCTCCGCTGCACGCACCCTCTGAGGAAAGCCTCAGAGGTTCTGGGCTCCATTGGTTCTGTCCGTGCTGGCCAGCGCACGTTGTCACTTCCCAGGGAGCACCGCAAGCACTGAGGGGGGAAAGAGTGACCCGCCGCGGAGACCAGGCCTCTGTGGAAACAGGGACGGCTCCAACATGCCTTTCCACCACGGAGCCTCATCTGTTGCTGCTGCCGGCTCCTAGTCTGGTTTTAACATCTCCAGGGACCGGCCCAGGGTTCTTCTTGTTAACTGATACCCGACTCGCCTATGTTCCTGAAGTGCTTGAAATGTACCCCTTCAAGGCACTAAAACCACTCAGGGGTTTGAGCTGAAAGGTTTGCAGATGGTTCACTTCAGTGGTACCGGGGGAGGCAGGGTGACTTGGCCTGCTCTGAAGTGAGTTTGTCTGCAGAATAGTCACTCCCGGGGGTGGGGGGGTGTGTCACAAAAGATCAATGGAGCCACACATATGCAAAGAGAAATGTTCTAGTGCTTTTCTCCCAATGTTGTTAAGTTTAGACTGGTGACCCTGCGCTCCATACTTTGCATCAAGGTTGGAGCCAGCGTGGTCTATGTTGAACTCAGTACCGGAAAGTCTATGCCTAGAATATGAGTCGTTTGGGACCATGCGTCCTGGTCACTCCAGAACAGTGTCTGTATGTAGGGGCTCTTCTTGGTTGGGGCAGGATTAGAAACAAGCCTATAAATGCATTACGAGGGTCTGTCTGCAGTATTATGTGGACGGAAGATGTGATTTTTAAAACAATACATGTTCTTCAGTTTATTTTTTACCTGCATATACTGGCTTTCTTGAGGTGAGTTTTTAACAGAATTACCTTAGGTTCTTGAATGAGTGACCTTGGATGCATCTTCTCTTGGACGTGCTATCAAGAACCTAGCTCTTTTATTTATTTATTTTTTTAAAGATTTTATTTATTTATTTTCATAGAGAGGGGAAGGGAAGGAGAAAGAAAGGGAGAGAAACATCAATGTGTGGTTGCCTCTCACATGGCCCCCCACTGGGGACCTGTCTGGCAACCCAGGCATGTGCCCTGTCTGGGAATCAAATCAGTGACCCTTTGGTTCACAGCCCACGCTCAATCCACTGAGCTACACCAGTCAGGCAGGAACCTAGCCCTTTTAAAGCCAGCAGCCTGATTAACAGAGTCGTCCCAGGTAGGAAAGGGGAAGGATGAGTTTCATCTTGATGTTGTTGAGGCTCAGAGGGAGGCAGCATTTCAGCCTACGTCTGCCAGGATTCACACCCCCCAATCAAATGGCCCTATTTTGCATTTGCTTGGTGTTGCCTTCATGGTACACGTGAGTGTGGGAAGCAGTGGCACCTGGCACACAGGTGAGAACAGGGTGAGGAAGGAACCCTAGGGTGCTGGCAGGCATGGGAGACTGGGGTTTGGTTTGGGCAAATGCCATTGGTATGGCAAATGCAGACAGACAGACGGAGCCCAGAGTCTTAGGAACTCTGCAGAAGACAGGCGAGGACCCATGGCCAAGCCGGGGCCAGAGCACACCGTGCTCAGGAGCAGGAAGCAGCGGCGATTTGCTCGCAGCCTCCTGTGTGTGCACCGGGAGCATCAGGGGAGCGGGCTGCCCAGGCAAGGGCTGGCCTCAGGTCGTAGCAGGCCCAGTTGGGCAAGCACAGAGCTCGTCCTTCACAGGGCTTCACACACTTCTTTCTTTCAAACCCAGGGCTTGCAGAAAACAGCCTGGACGCGCTGGTGTTCGAGTCTCTGATCCCCAAGCCCATCCTGCAGCGCTACGTCTCCCTGCTGGTGGAGCACCGGCGGATCATTCTCTCTGGCCCCAGCGGCACCGGGAAAACCTACCTGGCCAACCGGCTGTCCGAGTACCTGGTGCTTCGGGAGGGACGGGAGCTGACAGACGGGGTCATCGCCACCTTCAACGTGGACCACAAGTCCAGCAAGGTGAGGAGGAGGTCTTTTGGAGGCTGCTGCCCAGCCGGGGGTCACTCTTTAGCCCTTTCAGAACTGTTGGTAAAGCAGCTTTTCCTAAGTGCTCACCTCAGGGGGTTATGCAAGCCCTGTGAGGAAGGTCAGACTGGGGCTAGCAGGAAGCAAGGCTTTGATCCAAAACTTCCCACTAAGATGTTCCATCTGTAAGTCGATCTAGTTCATTTCTTACTTCCCCACTGAGCTGCATGCACAGAAATCTTTGAGGTCACCCCACATGCATCCACTTCAGTCTACCAATAACTTACCCTGTGTCTAGTAGTGCTGCTGTTTTTCCCAAAGGAAACCTTTTCTGGAACACAGATGACAACAGCTCCCATTGACAGACTGCTTACCCCATGACGACAAACTGGCTCCTCACAGTGATTTCCCAGTCAGGGAATAGTCGCTGTGACGCCCATTTCACAGAGGAGGAAACTGAGGCTGGAGGCAGGAGGTCATGTGTCTAAGGCTACTCATATGGAACTGAGAAGTGGACTGGGGCTCCAGTTGAAGCCTGGGACTCCGGAGCCAGCAAATAGGCTTGACCCTGCTTCACAGTGGCTTCGTCCCCACTCAGGGCTGGGAAGAGTTTTCTCACACCTGCTTGTCATTCACGCAGAGGAGCTTGTGGGCAGTGCCCCCTGGCTGGCCCTCTGCAGAGGGACCAGAGAGCCCACGGTGGATTGGGAATGGAGATTCCTAGAGCTCATTCCTGGCGATGTGCCTCAGTAGGCTGTGCGGGTCGGGAACGGGTGCCATTCGCTGGTTTTCCAAGTGACTCTAATGTGGGGACAGGGCTGGAGAGAAGTGGTGCAAGCCCCCACATTGAGAGCCTCCGTGCAGGTGAGCTGAGGGAGGGCCTTCTCTCCAGGGCTCCTTGGCAGGGCACCTCGTGCCGAGGTGCAGAGGACAGCTCCCCAGCCTCACCCCAAAGACAGTAGGGGAGCAAGTCCCAGGAGCTCTGTCCTGATAAGGCCGAGGCCAAGAACCCTGCTGGAAAGGGGCTAAAAGAATGAAAAATCACTAGTAACTTAAAAAGTTGGGCTTTTGCTGTTGGCTCGCAAGCCGCGTTTTGACTTACAAGGAAGACCTGGGTTTGTGTGTGTGTGTGTGTAAGAGGAGGCGGCATGCGTGCCGGACAGTCTGGTGTGGAAAGCACACTGAACTCGCCCCGAGTCTGAATCCAGCCCCGCTGCTTGCCTCTGGGCAGCCTCAGGCCAGTCGCCTGACTTGGCGGTGCCTCAGTTTCCCTCTCTGTAAAAGGGAGCTAAACATAGTGCCCGCTGCAGAGGGTTGCTGCAGGCCACAGAACCTGTGTCAGGTGGTGCAGCTGTGCCAGGCAGGCTCTAGGTCATGCCACCTGTCACGATGAGGTGATGTTACCAGGCAGTCACCCTGGGTCCTCTGGCCGGTCCCTAGCTCACCACTTCAGCCTTTTCCCCCACGGCACCACTATTCTTCCGCTTCCTTTCCTGGCACCCCAATGCCTGCCAGTGCCCCAGCCGTTCTTCAGTTCAGTCCAAAGCTTACCCTTTCAACAGGCCTCCCCTGGCCGCTGTGCATGCAGACCGTCTCCCCCACACTGTTGGCTGGCTGGCTGCCCCAGCCCGACCAGCAGTACTCGTGTGTGTGTGCGCGCGCATGCATGCGTGTAGGGGGCTCTGCTCTATTCATTCACTGAGGGCTTCTATAAAAATGGCGGGTGCATGGAAGAGCATCTTGTTTAGGACCTACACGGCTTACAGAGGTGTATAAGGCACCTGCCCCTGGGAGCTTCCTGGGAGGCTGGCATATAAGAAATAGCTGAGAAAAATGACAACACTTACGGAGAAGTGGTGGGGCAGGGACATAGAAGCAGGCCCGGGCACCCTCCGGTGCTGCGCTCTTGCCCTGGGCTGAAAGTTTCCTGTTGCCTAGTGCGTGCCAGAAGGCAGGGCCCAGGCCTTCCTCACCGCTGTCCGCCCCCACCCCCCAGGCTGACTCCCTGCAGCGGGCAGGCATGCAGCCCATGAGAGCCTGTCCCATTACATTGGCCTGGGCGAAGGGAAGGCTCTGAGTGTCTGCATCTTCACTGGGTGCATTCACCCCTTTGTCTTCCCCTGGGCTTCGCAGGAGTTGCGCCAGTACCTGTCCAACCTTGCTGACCAGTGCACCAGTGAGAACAACGCTGCAGACATGCCTCTCGTCATCATCCTGGACAACCTGCATCACGTCAGCTCTCTGGGCGAGATCTTCAACGGGCTGCTCAACTGCAAGGACCACAGATGGTAAGGGCCAGCCCCGGGCCTCGTGGTCCCCTGGAGAGTGGCCGCACGTGATGTGTGCTGCTTGGGTAGCTGGGGTCAGTGTGGGGGGCAGGGGAGGCAGCCAGCCATCTGCCCAGACACAGACGCCACAGGCCCCGGCGAGCGCCCCATTCTCAAGCTTGGCTTTGACTCACAAAGCTCTCTCTTCCGCTCTGCCCCCCCAGCCCTTACATCATTGGCACAATGAACCAGGCTACCTCTTCGACTCCCAACCTGCAGCTTCATCACAACTTCAGGTAAGGTGCCACCTTTGGAGTGCCTGTTTGGGGCCAAACGTCGTGTTGAGCATTTTTCCCGCCTAACTTCCGTCTCACAGCAGCTTCACATAGTTACATTTCTCATTCTCAGCCTACAAGTGGGGAGACTGAGGCCGGGAGAATCAAGTGACTCACGTGAGGTCATGCAGCCAGTCAGTGGAGGAGCTGAGACGGGAACCTGGGTCTCTGACTCCTAGTCCTGGGGGAGCGAGTCAGGGAGGCAGCTCCGGGCAGGGCCATGGGCACGCTTGCCTGCCCTGTACACTACCAGCAGCATGTCTCTCTGGCCCGCATGAGTGTGAGCCACGAAAGCTCTTGCCCCTGAGTGTCCCCACAGAGCTGAGTCTGTGGGCCGCTGAGTTCCAGCTGCCGTGCGTCCCTCTGCCCCAGCGCCACTCGGGGTGCCCCTGCGGGGCCGTGGGAAGGACTGCCCGACTCTGTCATGCCTGCGTGCGTTGCTGGCTTGCCTGCCATCGCCATCCGCCCTTTGCCCCCCAGCTGACCCCACTGTTCCCTCCCCTCCTGCCAGGCCCTTAGAGGAGGCTGAGAAGCCCTGTCCTGGGTGGGACCCCTGGCTCATTTTCACTGGCCGCTCTGCAGGCATCTCTGAGGGACGTCTGTGAAAGTGGGCCTGGATTGTCGTGATCGGGGAATGTGAGTTCCTCCAGGCCACTGAGACCAGGGCTCACGCCGCATCCAGGCTGCCCCTGTCTTGTCCAGGCTTTCTCCTAAATGTGCCTCAAGTCCTCCGCCTTACCCCGTCACTGCCACGTCATCTCCCAGGGGTCACTGCACCCACTTCCTAGCCAGGAGGCCTGCCCTCATCCTCTGGGCCAGTGGCAGCTGGCGCAAGCATGTTGGAATTCAGATCTGACCGTAAACCCCAGGCTTAACGCCCTTTAGCGGCCCCCACTGCAGAATGGAATCCGGACTCCTTGGGTCGGCGGGTCAGGTGTGAAGCCTGGTTACACTGGACCTCTGACAGGTTCCCCCAACACCTCACACTTTTCTCATGTCCCTGCAAATACTGCAGCAAGCTCTCCGCCCCCCGCCGCTCCTGCCGTTCCCTGTGTGGCTGCTCTGTCCATTCTTCCAGTCTCAGCCCAGGCTTCCCCTTCCCTGATTCCCTGGGCTTAACCATGTCTCCTTTCTTTATTTCTTATCTGCTTCCTCTACAAGACTGTGAGACCCTGGGGAACGGGGACAAAGGTGTCCCAGTCCCCGGCCCAGCACAGGGCCTGGCACAAGCACGGGGGCAGAGAGCTCAGTGGTCAGAGCACAGGCTTTGGAGCTGTGCTGTCTTGGTTCTAGTCTTAGCTCTTCCATTAACTCCCTGTTTGATCTCGGACAAGTTACATATCCTGTCTGTGCCTTAGCATTTCTGTCTGTAAAACAGGGGTGGGGGTGATATGTATGTCAGGGGCCTGCCGTGAGGAACTGTGAGTTAGCATGCATGTGGTGTTTTACACAGTGGGTCCTATTTTAGTATTAGCATATACACCATCCTTCTAGTTCTAAGGTGCTTTCAGTCTTGAGGTTAGCGCCCGTTTTTATCACCGTCATGGTCATGGACAAGCATTCCTGACCTCCCCCAGGTGGGTGCTGTGTGCCAACCACACGGAGCCCGTGAAGGGTTTCCTTGGCCGGTTCCTGAGGCGGAAGCTCATGGAGACGGAGATCAGTGGGCGGGTGCGGAACGTGGAGCTGGTGAAAATCATCGACTGGATTCCCAAGGTCTGGCATCACCTCAACCGCTTCCTGGAGGCTCACAGCTCCTCGGACGTCACCATAGGTAGGTGGGAGCCAGGCGAGAGTGGGTGGGTGGGCAGGCTGGTGGGAGGTCCTGAGCTCGGGCCTCATCAAGTCTGTCCTGAGGTCCTGGCTGGGACAGCACTCTGCAGGCACCAGTCAGCTGGACTCTGTGCCGTCCATGCGGCTAGAGGAGGAGGCAGAGGGACAATCCCAGCCCAAGACAGACCCCAGGCCGCCTCACCCATGTCCCAGTGCTGCGTCGCTGCCTTCTTGCCCTGCCCAGTGTGCTGGGGCTGATCAGCAGTGAGAGATACATCCAGCCTGCGTGGATGCAGAAACTGCCCGGCTCAGGGACACGCCCACCCCCAGGCTCCCTGAGGTGGAAGCCGCCCACCAAGTGGGACTTGCTCTGCTTTGATAGAATAAAATGTTACCAACATTCCTGAGGCCTGAAGACTTAGAACAGAGAACAAAAGGGTCATTGATCATTGCACCACTCTGACTGACATAAGTATTTTAATTTGAGGGGTTTTTTTGTCCTTGTCCATACATAAATATTGTGTGTAGCTGCCATTACAGTATACCTACAGTATGGTCTTTTAGTTTTCACTTCACATCACCTCATGAGCCTTCTGTGATGCCATTCTGGTTTTATAATTATTTCTAAAGGCTGAAAAATAATCAAATGTGGGTATGCCATCATGCACTTAACCATTTCTGTTCTCTTGGACATTCAGTGTTTGCATTTTCAAAGCTCAGGATTAATAACACCACAATGAACGTCCTTCTCCAGAAAGCCTTCCTCTCTTAGGGGCGATGTCCTGGGCAGAAGGGTCGGAGGGTGGGGTTGCAGAGCCCAAGTGTCCTGCTCTGTGCCCACCACCCGGTGGCTGGAATTTCTGCTGTCACTCAGAACACCCAGGACCATGGCTTCTCCTGACCCCCACTCCGCAGTTCAGCCCTGACTGGCTTTCATTGTGGCCCCCAGGCCCCCGGCTCTTCCTGTCCTGCCCCATCGACGTGGACGGCTCCAGGGTGTGGTTCACTGACCTGTGGAACTACTCGATTATCCCCTATCTCCTGGAAGCCGTCAGAGAAGGACTCCAGGTGAGAACGACCACCGCCGGCCTCCTTAGCACTGTGGTGGGGGGGCGGGGGGGTGTGGAGAGAGACTGTTCTAGTGACCGGATGAGCTGGCTTCAACTTCTCCTTCAGATTCCTACAAGCGGTGACAGCCCCTCACCTGTGAGGCCATCGGTATAGCACAGAGTTAGGGACACGCTTGGCTGTACACCCTGGCGCTGCCACTTGTTAGCTGTGTGGCCCCAGGCAAGCCGTAGCCACTCAGTGCCACAGAGGAGTGTTGCAAGGCTTAAATGAATCCTGGCTGTAGCGTGCTCAGCACAGTGAGAGAAAGATGTGGAAGCAAACGTGGGTGGCACTTCACCATTGGCAAAGTACTCTCATATCTGCTGTTTGGTTCAGGCCCTGCGTTAGTCCTAGAACTTAGAATTTTTTCTTATCTCTGTTCTTCAAAAGAGAAAAGTAGCATCTCAAAAGAGAATAAGTGACTTGCCCAGGGTCATAAAAGTAAACCTTGAAGAATCTGGGATTTGCGTCCAGGCCTCTGGCTCAAATTCCAGTTCTCGGCCCTGCAGCATCTGAAAAGCACAGCTCCTCCGCTCCTCACTCGACCCGGGGTCCAGCTGCGGGAGCTCAGCGGTAAATGGAGCTTTCACGGTTCTATTGTTGAGCGGAGGCAGCCCGAGGAGTTCTAGGCTCCCAGCACCCACACTGACTGATTAATTAGCAGGCGCCACACGCAGCTGAATCATCCAGGAGCCAGATTAGCAGTGGGGTGTCCTAGGGCTCCTCGGTTCCTCTGTCCCGGGCACTGGAGGACGCAGATGCTGTCGCAGGCCTGTGGGGGTCGTGGAGGTGTGTGCACCACACGGGTGTGTGTGACAGTGCACCTCAGCGGCTCTTTGTCACTTCTGTACGTTTCGCCGAGCCTGATGAATGTCTGACTGCTTCATGGGTAGTGTGCAGGCAGCGCCCATATCTTCAGAGGCCTTCAGGACAATACGAACTTGAACAGGACAAGAAACCAGAGACATGCCGCCATGTCCTGAGACTCGCTAGTTCAGCGTGAGGCAGGAAGAGTCATCCCTTCCTCGTGCTGCGAGGAGATGTGAAGAACAATCTTTCAAGAGTGTGGGAGCAACCGGGGAGGCAGCCAGAGTGAGCATTTTACCAGGGTGCTCAGGAGTGAGCCACCCTGCCTCAAACCTGTGGCTCATCGCCCTGATGAGCCCAGAGACGCCATAGCATCCGCTGATTCCCGGGGAAACCCAGTGCGCTCCTCCCGAGCCTCTGGGTTTGAAGGAAAGTTTGCTGACGTTTTTTGAGGGCCAGCTACTTGCCAGGCACTGTGCTGGGGGCCTGACGTGCACGATCTCATGCCGTTTCCACGGCTCGGAACGCACCTTGCAGATAAGGAGGCCGAGGCCCACAGCAGCTTCAGCCCGTGCCTGAGTTTCCTCACTGGGTGTGATGAGCCAGCGTGGGAGCCCAGGCCCAACTGGCATCTAGGTGACTTCCGTGACTTCCAGGCGGCCCTGAGGGAACCCCATAACTGCACCCAGAAATCTCAGGTGGTTCAGGGAACCAGGTATTGTGGTTCAGGTAGTGGAGCTGTACATCAGATTTCATTTGATAAAAGGATTCCTCTCTTTAAAAAAAAACAACAACTTTACAATTCCCTGCTCTCCTCATGTCACCTCGATTCCGTGCTCACTGTGTGTGGAGCACCATGCCGGGTCGTTTACTCCTCACCTGGCCCTGCTGGGTGAGTACAGTGGGCATGAAGGCAGCGCCCTGTGGCTGGAAGGAGACGAGCCCTTGCCCGAGGTTATAAGCTCAGAAGAGGTAGGGGGCCCCAGAATGGACTCTGACAGGGCTGCCTGTGGGGGTGGGGCCACAGAGAGACCCTGCTGAGATCAGGCCTATCGCTGACACCCAGAAGGCCCCTCCACCTGACACCATTCTTTCCCGAGGAATTGTGGCAGCGCCCCCTAGTGGATATCAGAGACCTTTGCAAGTTTTGACTGTGGAGTCTTTTCCCAAGAGTGTGTGTGGAGTGTGGGGTGTAGCTTGCCTTGAGGCTCTTCCTGAATGTGCGCCTTGGTTCCTCGTGTGCTGTACACGTGCATCCCACAGAGTCAGAGTCCCCCGGTGGCCCAGGTCTTAGCTGCTAATGTGTTGGCTCCCTGCTCCTGACCCAGTGGGGATGCCAGGCTCCTCTCTGCTGTGATGTGCATGAATGCCCTGTTTGTCTGTCTGTCTATCCAGCAGTCTCTGCTGCTGCTTAGAGCTGCCACAGGGCTCTGCACTGGGGCCAAGGAGCTTCACAGTGTTTCCTTTACTTGCCACGGTACTCGCCCAGCCATTCGTCACCTAGACTTGAACATGGCTAGCGGCAAGTGGGGAGGCTTGTAAAAATGTTTCCTGTCTGTGCAGATGGTGTTGCCATTTGCCTGCTGCACATTTGTCTGATGAGTCAGTCCCCGGCCCTGTTCCCCTTCGGGGTTGTCGTTGCAAACACTTGGCAAAGTGTCTCGTCTACAGAATAACTCGAAGGACCTCCATCCCCCTGGTGCAGGGTGCTCTATCAAATATTTGAAAACCACTGGGCCAGATTCTCTCTAAGGACTCGATGGCCTCCAGGTTCCAGACTCTCTTAGCCTGCCACCCTGCGCATCTCCTCCAGGCTGGAGGCTGCAGGCAGAAGCAGTAGCTGTCAGAAATGAGGCCTTGGTACAGCCTCGCCTGTGTGAAGTCTGGCTTGGGAAAGCAACGCATTCCATGGGGAAAGCCCTTGGAGGGAGGCGCTTTTAAAAACTGCAGGAATCTTCCTAGTCTGGAACAGTGGAACAGCCTTCTTCGGTTGGAAATATCCCCAAATGTCCGTGCTGCCTCTCTCCCTGGTGTGCACACGTGTGCACATGCACACGCCGCCTTCACATAATCCGGTCTAGACTCAGCACTGCCCCAGGTTAAGGAAGATGATTTAGCAGCGCACCGGGCCAGAGTGCTAGACAGCGGTGGGGGCGGTGGGAGGTGCTCGTGTCTGAGAAAGCAGTGAGGTCAAAGGAGGCTGCGTCTGTCTTGCAGGAGGAGGAGGAGGAGGCAGCCCCCGCTGGAGAGAGATGCCTGGGCCCGTCGGCAGGGTGGGCAGGGTGGGCGGCTTCCCTGACAGAACTCACGCACACAGGTCAGAGGTGGCGTAGGCAGTCGTGAGACGGCTGCAGGGGACAGCCCAGCCCAGGTTGACATGTCCTTGTCTAGAGTCTCAGGGTGGATACAGAGGGGAAAGGCCCAGACGAGGAAGCTGGGGCCCTAGGTCCGAATTCAGGTCCACTTCGTAGCCTTTCCCAACTGGCTCTTCTTGTGAAGCCCCAACTTCCCCATCTGGTAAGTGATGGGGGAGACTTTGGTCAGTCAGAGCTCAGCTCTGTTCTATTGTCAGCGCCTTGGCCTCTCCCCCTTGTCAACTGTAGGAGTCCTGCGAGGGCAGAGGGAACAGATGGACAGACAGACAGGCCGTGGTCCAGGTGCGATCCTACTCTAGAGCAGCCACTGTGGTTCAGGAGTCTTCGTACCTCCCGGCCCCAGCAGAAGGGGTGCCCTGCAGAGCCTCAGACGGCACTGGCCCCAGTGGGAACACGTTGTCCTGGCTGTGGGCACGTCCCGCACACCTGCTCAGACTCCAGTGGCCCATGGAGTTGGACAGACTTGAAGTCCCATTCTGCCTCCTCTCCTCCCTGAGCTGTCCCCTCGTTTGGCAAACCCAGGTGTTAATTCTTTACCCTGGAGCCACATCGTGGTCAACCAAGATGGCGGTGGGGGTGGCAGAGAGGAAAGACATGGACCACACCTGGCCCTGCCGCATCCAGGTCTCGCCTTGGGAAGTGGGCAGCCGGGGTCCTTGTTCTTCTTGAAACTGGCAGTAAAGGTCACTAACATCCTTTTGTAACTACAGCTTAAGTAAAGGACCGTGGAGGCCTGGTAGTGGTCTTAAAAAATTAAATGACAATACAGTTTTCTGTTTGAAGAGCAAATTAGTTATTATGGACAATTTTGGGACATCTGTGGGGGAAAGAAGCACCAACCACATGTAACCTCTGCTGACAGTTGGCCATTTTGAAAATGACCGATGCCTTGCCCTGGCTGGTGTAGCTCAGTGGATTGAGCGCGGGCTGGGAACCAAAGGGTCCCGGTTCGATTCCCAGTCAGGGCACATGCCTAGGTTGCAGGCCAGGTCCCCGTGAGGGCCATGTGAGAGGCAACCATACATTGCTCTTTCTTTCCCTCTCTGTCTCCCTCCCTTCCCCTCTCTCTAAAAATAAATAAAATCTTCAAAAAAAAAAAAAAATGACCGATGCCTTTACAGAGGGACGCGGAGAGTCAGATTCTCTTCAAGAAATGAGGTTTTATCAAAACATGGCCATCTGTGACCTCTGCCTGTGGTGTCCGTGGCTGGCACCTGATCGGGAGGAGGAGTTTTTCGGGTGGGTGCACGCAGCCAGAGGCTGGGGCTGCCTCTAGAGCCCAGAGCCAGCACCTCCCTCCAGCTCCCCGTGCAGTGACAATGTGTCGGTAGTTTGAAACCTGCCATCGTGGGACTTGGCAAACGCTTCAAACCGGGTGGTGGGTTTTCCCCCTGGAGACCACTCTCCACGTTGGATCGGTGAGGCTCTGAGTTTAGGGTGACATAGTGGGTCGGTGGCAGAGCCGAGGCGTGAGCCCAGGTCAGCCCGACTCCAGAGCTAGAGTTCCTGACCCCTGGGTCATGCTCCTTCAGCCTCAGCATGTCAAGCTAGACACTACCTTGGATGATTCCTTAGGATGACATTCTGGAAGTGGAATTACACTGTTGGGGGAGCATAGTGCTGGGTTGGGGCAGTTTTTCAGAGCACTGCAAAATCAGGGCTGCAGAAGCAGTCTCGGCCCTCTTCCTAACCTTTCTGCCTTCTTTGCCTCCTTTTAGCTCTACGGAAGGCGGGCACCCTGGGAGGACCCTGCCAAGTGGGTAATGGACACCTATCCCTGGGCGGCCAGCCCGCAGCAACACGAGTGGCCTCCCTTGCTGCAGCTGCGGCCTGAGGATGTCGGCTTCGATGGCTACTCCATGCCTCGGGAGGGCTCGACCAGCAAGCAGCTGCCCCCCAGTGATGCTGAAGGAGACCCACTGGTGAGTGCGCAGCTCCCGGAGCTGCTCGGCCCTCACTGAGCACTGACTGGATATTGGGCCTGAAGCAAGGCCTGCTGGGAACACAGAGGTGACTGAGCCCTGGCCTTGCTTTGGGAGGCTGGGCTCATTCCAAGATTAGGGACGCTTTTGCCAGTAGTATCTTCCACAGTTTTAGTTTTTCACCCGAAATCTTGAACCACTCTAAAGTTGTTTGTGGTAGGAGGTCAGAGATACGGACTTGAATTTCCCCTCTAGTGTCCCTGTATCTGTTGTCCCTACACCACTCCCTGCCCTCTGATCTCAGGGCCACCTTTGTCGTTAAGTCCTGCTCCAATGACCTCTCCCCCTTGCAGCGGAGCAGAGGCCAGGCTTGCCAAGGAGCAGAGCCCAGGCCAGACCATCAGCAGCACAGGCAGGGAGGGGTTTGCAGGCAGGGCGGCCTCCATGCGGGTCCCATGGCCAGCGAGACGAGGTCAGCCACTGTCTGAGCCGCTTGCTTACGCTGCCATTGCTAAAGGAGCAAGGACCCTTTAAGAAGAACCTGGGCCGGTGGTGGAAACGCTGCAGTTACAGCACAGAAAGTCCTCACTGAACATCATCACAGGTTCTGTGACTTCACGTGAAACCGCATGTGACACAACCACGTATATCTGTTACCGCAGGCTAATCGATATAAATAAGAATTAAGGTCTGTGGCATGTCATCGGTATTATCACAAAAGGATGTCATTTATTCGAAGACCCGTTGTGCTCTGTCAAAATAAGACGTGCACAGTCATCCTGCAAAATGAGACCCAACAAAGCAAAAGCCCTGTAGAATGCGGTAGAAGCAAATACCGCAGACCCTGCCGTGGTTACATACTATTGTCATGCTTCGCACGGAGCCCCGAGCTCCCTTGGCAACTACAGCAAAAGGAAAGCACATCAGAGACTGTCGGTCACTCGCATCACCTGGTGGAAGAAAGTGTTCGCGAGCGATGCAGCGGGGTTGAAAGACAACCAGTCGCTGCCCTCTCCCCCGACCGGCTGATCTGCTAGATTTAAAAGCAGCAGCGGGTGCTTTGGTTGTCTGCCGTCCTCGCGACGGGTGGGGCGGAGCTGTGGTTCTGTTGAGACTTTTTTTTTCTCAACAGGAACAGTATTTTAAATGGACATATTATTTACGATACACAATCTAATTTGCAGTATTTATCAAACTTTAAAAAGACATTGCTAATATTAACCATTGCTGAACTCCAGAGTCATGGCGATGATTTTCGTGGATACAAGCTCACGAGGTCTTACAGGAAAGCAGAATGTGGGGCAGTTGGCGTGTTCCCAGACGCTCTTTTCTGGATCAGGAATATCTGTCTCTCTGATTGAATACAGAAGGTGTTTAGGTAAAGCCTGGGATTCTGAGAACAGTTACACAGAAGGTTCCTCCCGACCCCAGGCCTCCAGAAGTGAACGCGTTCTTCAGCCACCCCTACTCACCAAGTTGGGTGTTTGGTGTTTCTCCCAAGTCCGTGCCCTCTGCCCAGGGCCATCGGTCTCCTGTTACAACAGCTCTCGTGTTCACTCGCCTCTCTGCACAGGAGACCGACGCCTCCAAGAGGCAGGACTTACCCATGTGTGTTCCAGACCGCGCGCTGTGCGTGTACCAGGAACGCTGATGAGTGAATGCGTAGCCGCGGCTGCAGAGGGCTGGTCACTGCATTTCTGCCCCACCCTTCCCCCATTGTGGGCGCCAGGCTCACCCAGGGGGACTGCCAGGCATCCCGAGGGGCAGCTGGCTGGGGGCCGCTGGACTTCCTGCCCCTTAACTCAGAGAGACCCTATCTTCCTCATTTCCTTGTTAGATAAAATATGAAGTACATACACATACAATGTGTAGTTATAAATAAAATAAAAGTAGTTTTTAGTTCCCCATCTCCACTCTCAAACAAATAACAGTAGAGAATGTCAAGAAGATTTAAGAACACTCTAAACTCTTCAACATGATGATGATGATGATGATGATGACAACGATAGCAGCAGGTCTCATTTATTGAGCGCGTACATTGTGCCAGGCCCCGTTCTCAGGACCCTACGCACACGACGTCATTTCGTCCCGTCCTTCAGCCCTCGGGCATAGGGGCCGCGGTTCCCTCCAGTCTAGAGACAAGGAACTGGTGGATCAGATACATGAGGCGATTTGTCCAAAGACTCCTGAGTCGGGCTCCAGGCCTCTGATTTCCGTGGCTCTGCTCGCTCCTGGCGCTGTCCCTGCCCTCCCCGCGAAGGCCCGGACAGCGGCTGGTGTGCAGATGAGCTTGTGTTTATCGAAGAGGGAGCCCTGGGCTTGGTAGTCAGGGTGCTGCTGAATGCGTTCCGGAAGCAGGGGGGGCTCGCCTGCACCTTTACCCAGGCTCGGGTAAGGTGTGCCCCTCCCAGTTAAAAATAAGTATTGTATTTATCAGGGACTTTCTGTGTTGTTTTCAGTGTTCTGCGTATATTAACTCAATTCACGCTATAATGTTATAGGGCAGGTACAGTTGTTACTCACATTCGTTTGACCGGGGAAGGCATTGAGACACAAAGAGGTTCAGGAACTTGTCCAAGGTCATGCAGCTAGCTAGCTAGTAAGTGGTGCAGTGGGATTCGAACCCTGGAAGCCTGGCCCAGAGCCCATGCTCTTGTCCACTGTCCCTGCCGCAGGCCGCAGTCCCAAGGTGAGTCTGCAGGAGGAGGCGTGAGCTGTGAGAGGCCCGGGGTGGGCGGTGAACTGGACAGGAAGCCGCTCACAGTCTCTGTTCTTTTCAGATGAACATGCTGATGAGGCTGCAGGAGGCGGCCAGCTACTCCAGCCCGCAGAGCTACGACAGCGACTCCAACAGCAACAGCCATCACGACGACATCCTGGACTCGTCCCTGGAGTCTACGCTGTGACGGGGGCCTGGCTGTGGAGTCTGCCGTCCTCCTCCCCCTCCCCTCCCCTCCCCTCGCCCCGCTCCACCCACATCATCCTAAAGATGCCCTCCTGAGCCAGCCCCAGCCCCGGCGTGAGCGCTGCAGGAACAGCAAGACCCCTCGTCCCCCAGCCTTGACCTGGGTGCAGGCATCTCGGGCCAGCCGCCCTGGGACTGCTTCCTTCCACAGCGAGAACTGCACTATCTTCAGTTTTATTTTACTTATTCCTTTTGCCTTGTTGCTGTGACCTCCCTAAGACACTGAAGATACTTCTTGGGAAAGGATCATCACCGCTGAAACGAAAAGGGTTAAAAATGAAAACCCCATCTGGAGCTCTGAAACCAAACAGCATCCTGCCACCAACTGCCCAGCAGAGAGACTGGAGCAAAGTTGGAAACGCAGACGGCACGGCTTCCCCTCGGCACAGACCCTGCAGACCGGGTCTGGCCGCCAGCACCCCCGCGTCCACGCCAGCCTGCCATGGAGAACTGGTGCTAACTAGGCATTTGCTTTGGTCACACAACAAACACAGAGCTAAGACACAGGGAAACCTTAGGAAAAAAAACAACTTGTGCTTTCTGTATTGTTTTGTTCTCTAAATGGTGCTCTCCTCGCCCAAGAGGTATTTGGCCTGTTTCAGCCCAGCCACACCGTTCAGACCCGGCAGCCTGCAGCCTCCGCCGAGCCCCCAGGCCGAGTGCAGAAGTGAGAACGTGCCCAGCGGGCGTGCTCCCGTGCAGACGGCAAGTGTCTGTCTCCTCCTAGAGAGAAGTGAATCAGGTTTTTTCTCTGCAAACACTGTGTACAGTGAGAGTTGGTCTGCTTTGGAGAACGGGTGACCCCTTTGAGAATGAGGTGGAGTTTCTCCCTTTCTGACTCTTTGATTTTGAAGATTTTTCTCCTTCCCCACTTGGTCAGAATCCATCCTTTGTTGAAATATAAGAGCCGCAGGAGTTGAGTTTCAGTTTGGTCCTGCTGAGTTGCAGTTTTCAGTTGTCCATCCTCACAGATCTGCACACTTGCCTCCTCCGGCTGGGGCTGGGGCTGCTGAGTGTCCCGTAAAGTGGACCAGGACCCCCGCCCTCAACACATGGGTGAGCCGGGATCTTGCCTTTCCTTCTCGTCCTCAAGGCTTTGGAACACGTGTTGACACCCCAAGCGTGCCAGCCCCAACCTCAGGTGGAGTGGGGAGGTCACCTCGCGAAAGACTTGCACTTTTCTCCCAACCAACGTGATGCAACCCAACACGGGGCGGCGGCCGCACCCTCCCGGAAGCCCCAGCCCCGGCCTCCGTCCAGGCGGGCTTTGCCTGACCTCTTCGGTGCTGACCTTCCCAAAGCGATGCCTTACTGGTTTTGTACAAACCGTGTTCATGTATGAGTGTCACGCCTGTCTGGGGTCTGTGTTTTTATTTTCCCCGTCAGAGCACACAGGGCTAAAAAGTCATCTACTCATCAGGAGAACTCAAGTTGCTGTGACTTCTATCTCATCTGAAGGACTCATCTGTGTGGGTGTGTGACCATGGGAAAAAGGAAAAGAAAAAAAAAAAGATCCATTTTTTTAGGTTCTTAGCAGTCTCCAGCTAACTCCCAGGCAAAGCTCCTACACGCCTCCATGGCATTGCTGGCACAGCCATGCTACTGGGGCTTCGACACGCTGGTGTTTTCCTTTCCGTTGTTTCTGTTCTAGAAGGAGAATCTTTGTTTGACCCCACGGGGGGTAGTCTCTGTTAAAGATCAGGGGTTTATTCCATCTTTACATTTCTGTTCCTGAAGGGTTATCTCTGTGTTTTCTTGTTACCACAAGAGCTTGACCCGCAACTGCTCACGTTCCATTGGATGACAGCATGTTCTTCCTCCTCCAAAGGAAAAGGGGAATGTGTTCCACTGACTGGTAAATGGAAAACCTCTCGACGCCATCTCTGTTTTTATCTCAGTAGACTCAGGCTCTGTTCTGCCAAGCCCTCCTTAGTCATCTGAGTGTGTGAGTGTGTCTTGTTTTGTTTTGTTTTTCATACATTTTTCAAACCATGTATTTAGCCTGTGACCACGGGCCAAACCCTGAGCCTTCTGGTAGACCTGCAGAGTGGTCCTTCTCAGTCTGACTCCCTGCGATGACCTTACACTCATACTGTGAATTCGGGAGGAGGTGAAATGGACTTCTCCTTGTGGGCAGTTTTCCCAGTCACCTTGTGAGTAGACACCTGTCAGTGTTTGAAACTTTTTTTTTTTTTAAAGCAACACCCTCTCTTTCTCTTCCCTCTCCCACAGACTTCCCTCCCGCTGGGTCCAGGCTCAGAACTGAGACCTCTGTCCCTGGTGCTGCCCATCTAGTGAACAGTGATTCCAAGTAGTGTAACCCCTGTGTGATTCACAACTCGGCGACCTTCCTAACGTTTCGGGAAGCAGGGTTGTCTGACATGCACATTTCTTCTCTTGGTCATATTTTACTTTATCAGTGTCGCCCACCTTTGAGAAAGTGACTTTGTACCCATTTAGGGCTCTGTCCGAAATGCTTCCATTTTGCCTTTTTCTACAGTTAGGCTAATTTTGAAATGTATGAAATACTATGCAACATTTATGTTGAGTTACCAATGGAAGCCAAAATTTTCTTCCCAAACTGCCAAGAATGATACAGGCCATAAATGAGGTGGGAATACCTTTTACTTTAAGGTTGGGGGCAGGGCAGGGATGAGCTTTGCCTACACCTTTGTTGTATCTTGGGAACGTTTTTTTATTTAATTGTGGATGCTCTAAACTTCAGAATTGTGTATTCAAATTTGACCATGGCGAATCTCCTTCAAAAGGAAAAACTAATCCAACTTTGTGGATATCACATGGAAGGTTTGCTGTTTTGATCTCGTTGTTTGCCAGCGGAGCAGTTTATGAAATATGTTCTATAAGATGTACATTTTTTCATTGTAACATAGAAATTGTAAATAATTGATTAAAGTGCTGCATTTTGCTGAATTTTTTCTAGCCATTTTTAAAGAGAAAACTAGGAATCGAGTATTTTGTGTACGGTATGTTTCCATCCTCCCTCCCCTTCCTCCTTCCCTCCCTCTCTCCCTATTTAATTTTCATTTGTCATGAGGTTTTTGGATTTGCCAATGATCTGCTGGAGATCATGCCCCACGTCATAGAGAATAAAGCTGATGATTGTACCAGTCTTAAATTATTCATGATTCAATAAAATTGATGCTTATTTATTCAGATTCGTGGTTTGGCTTTTCTGTGCTACAGCACGTCCTGGTCGGTGCCGTTCTTCTTGGGGTGCAGCAAAGAGGGGCAGAGCCCAGCACATCTGCAAACCCACCTTAGCCACGATGCCATCGACATCCTGCACCCTCGCAGTTTCTCATCCAGGTTACTGCTGCTCATGGGGGTCTTGTGGAAATGCAAGTCCTGGTCGAGTAGCTCCGGTGGGCCCGAGAGTCAGACTCCTGGGCGCTGCCAGGCCAGGCGAGTAGTGCTCTGGGCCCTGGACCGCACGTTGAGTAGCAAGCAGCATCTGCATCCCGCCAGGCTACTGTTTGCCCCCTTAGCGCAAGAAAGCCTTTTTAAAATGTATTGAGTACCTACTAATTGCCACATGCTTCCCAAACCCCCCAATATAATCTGCAAAATGACCCTGAGGAGGTAATTACTCTGACCCACATTTTACAGGTGAAAAAACCAGGTTCAGAGAAAAAGACCAATTCAGCACAGAGGTGAGGGTTAAGAGTTTCAGCCGGATCTTCCAACCCCAAATCCCGCCCCCTGGGCTGCCTCTAGTCTTAGGGACTCAGTCCACGTTGCAGCTGACATTTATTGCAGAGGCGTAGGCAGTGGGGGTGACATCACCTCTCAGCATTCACTTCTGACAGCAGCACCAAGAACTTGAAAGGCTTGGTCTGCAGTGAGGCCTGGGGGTCCCCTGTGAAATGGACCCCACACAGCTGGCCCCATTGCTAATGATGGGAAGTACCTAACTCACCGTAACGCGTGCAGTGGCCCGACCAGGGGGAGATGAGAATCCAGATGTTCAGCACAGGCAATTTTAATGCCTGTCAAAAAAAGTGAAGGGGAGCTCGCACAATGGTTTAGCAATGAGACGTCCTAAATTTCCAAGTTTTTCTGGATCATGTTCTACCCCATGGCTACACAATATTCTGTGATGAACCAGGAAGTATGGTCAGCATATGTAAAGGGCACAACAGGCTAGATGCTAGTGAACTTTTTTATTAAAAAAAAGGAGGAAAGGGAACTGTGCATTTATTTTATTTTTTTAAAGGTTTTATTTTTATTTATACTTAGAGAGAGGGGAAGGGAGGGAGACAGAGAGGGAGAGAAACAGCAATGTGTGGTTGCCTCTCACATGGCCCTCACTGGGGACCTGGCCTGCAACCCAGGCATGTGCCCTGACTGGGAATCGAACCGAGACCCTCTGGTTCCCAGCCCACGCTCAATCCACTGAGCTACACCAGCCAGGGCGGAACTGTGCATTTAAATAGTTGCTGTGTGCCAGATACTGAGCTGAGAATTTCACCCTATCACACGTAATCACAGCACCTCTAAGAGGCAGATATTATCTCTGTTTTACAGGGGAAAATGTGATGACTGACATTAATTAACTGGTAGGAATGGGCTCCTTGGTTTACCTGATTCTAAAGCTCATACCTTTCCTGCCAGATGACGCTACTACCATCACCTTGGGTGGGACTTTGGGTGGAGGATCACACGTCCCTCCTGCATTAGCTGTGCGACTAATGACCCCGAAAACTTAGCAGCTGAAAGCAGCGTGTTCTCAGACTGGATCAGGAATCCAGACGTGGCCCAGATGGGCCCGCTAGCTCAGGGTTCCTCACCGTCTGCAATCAACACATCTTACATATTTACAAGGCACATTTAAAAGCATGAACTGTGGTGTATGAAATGCATTGAATGGTAAAATGTTGAATGTTTTTTCCTTCAGATTAGGAGACAAAGGTCCCTGCTCTCATCGCTTAACATCACGGTAGAGACCCTAGTTGGTACAAAGAATCAGGAAAATTCAATTGTGGGGATTGAAAAGAAAGCTATTAGACCATCTTTCTTCACAGATGATATGTACTTAGGTAATCCGAAAGAATTTGGATAATAATCCGACAGATTATTGAAAATAAAAGTTGAATGAATTTGCTAGGTATAATCAGTCCCCCAAAATTAGCTGAACATCTATTTGCAGCCAAGAGTTTAAAAAATTAAAAATACTAATTTAAGAGCATCAAAAATATCATATACTGTCTGGCTGGTTTAGCTCAGTGGATTGAGCGCAGGCTGGAAACCAAGCAGTCCCGGTTTGATTCCCAGTCAGGGCACATGCCTGGGTTGCAGGCCAGGTCCCCAGTGAGGGCCATGTGAGAGGCAAGCATACATTGCTCTTTCTCTTCCTCTCTTTCTCCTTCCCCTCTCTCTAAAAATAAAATAAATAAAATCTTTTTAAAAATATTAAAAAATATATACTTAGGAATAAATGCAATGTAAAATGTGCAAGATCTCTGCACAGAACTCGATGAAAGACTGTCGGGAGAAACTAAAGAAGACCCAAAGAAATGGATACATTTACGGATCAGAAGTCTCCATGTTACAAAGATGTCAGTTCCTCCCAAATGAACTATAGATTTGATGCACTCACATTCAAAAGTCCAACATAGTGTTCATGGAATTGACAAGGTGATTTTAATATGTCTATTGAAATGGAAAAGGTAAAGCACAGCCAGGGAAGAACAAAAAGAGAGGAATTTTGGCCCTGGTCTGGTAAGTCAGTTTATTAGAGCATCATCCCGATACGCCAAGGTTGCAGGTTCAATCTCCAGTCGGATCGCATACAAGAATCAACCAATGAATGCATCAATAAGTGGAACAACAAATTGATGTCTCTCTCTCTCTCGCCCTCTCTAAAATCAATAGTTTTTTTTTACAAAATTAAAATTAAAAAAAGAGATGTCTCTACCAGATAGCCAGACTTGCTGTGATGGTCACTAAGACAATGTGGCCTTGTTGTGGGAACTGACAAATAGTTCAGGAAAATAAAATGTAATGAACACTTCCAAATAAGCCCCACACATGCTTGCTTGCTTTCCTATGTGGAGTTGTAGCTAACGTCTCTAACCAAAGAACTTGTTTTATGGAGAAGGGAACTCGACAAAGGACACATGACGATGGAACCCACTGGTTCCTACTACAAAGCTGGAGGTCGAGCTTCCTTCTTAAAGACTCCAAAGATGCCAGCCTGGGTCGAACATTCTGTGAAGGGCCTGTGCTCTTCAGGAAACACATGAGTTCACCCATGAGCCATTATTGGTGTCTGAGTGCCCAGTAGTTAGAGTTCAAGAGTGGGAACTGAGAAGCGAAAGCAGGAGTGGTCCCCTCCATCACCCCACCTGGGGACTCTTGCTTCTCATCCCTACAACTTCATGCTCTAAAACTAGAGGTGCTTGTCCCTGGTGTGTTGGGGGAAGGTGGGGAGAGGTGGGAAGAGGGTCCCTTCTACTTCCCTACCACTGAATTTAAGATTATCCCTGCTACCTGGTCTCCTGGGACTGTTCCCGCCAGGTAATCAGCCCTGATGAGGAGGAGGAGGCGTGAGGCTGCGATGTGGGCGCAGGGAGAAGCGTGCCTGGAATGTGGAGAACTCTTGGGGACATCTCTTGCTATTTCTGTGCCTGGTGACAACTGTGAATGAGTATCTGCAGCCACCACAGCCCGGCCAGGCCAAGGTAAACAGTGGCTCAGACCCATCAGGAATGAAGGTCTGGGTCCCCCGGGCCCATGATGGGCTGGCTGCTGGGGAGGGGGGCACAGAAGGGAGATGCTGAAGAGCAGTTAGGGCCCTAGGAGCAGCTGCGGCATGGAGACGCACTTGTTCCACTAAGCCTCCCATGCTGAGTCTTTTTTTCTGACGTGGTGACCAGCCTCCACCCGCCTTGGAGCATCAGTAACAGAGGGGCTCCATGAGCCGAACACATTGCAAGGCAGGGGCTGTGGCTGACACTCTTCATGCCTCAGTCTGCAGCTCCACGTGACCTGAGCCTGCAGTGCACAGCTGGCGCCGACAGCCTCTCCCATAAGCGCCTCCATCTCTCTGCTTCTCGCCCGAGTCGTCCCTCCAGGGCCTTCTGGGTCAGTCCACGTGTACAGGGGATTTAGTGCCCCAGGGACAGCCTGCAGCCAACAAGGTACAGGAGTGAGTGGACAGTGCCCTGCTTTCCCGTCCTGCTGTGGGACAAGTGGGGGGCACATGCTATAGGTCCCTTGGAGATTTCCCAGGGGGATTGAGCCCCAGTTGCCCACAGGGACAGCTAGTGGCTTTCTCCCTCCCTGGTCACATACTGTCTACTCTCTCACTGTGAGCGGTCACGAGGATGAGGCACACCCCCCGGAGTGAGGTGGGCTTTGGGTGCCTTGCATTGTGTACCTGAGATGCCTCACTTGCCTCACCTGTTCCCAGCCCCATAGCACAAAGCTGCTGCCTACACGCAGGCCTTTTCTCAGGATCTGCTAAGACAACTCAGCGATCCCACTCTTAAAGTTAGTATTATGGGTTGTATTGTGCCCCCTAAAAAGATATGTTGGAGTTCTACCCCCCAGTACTTCCAAATGTGACCTTATTTGTTCATTAATTTTTTAAAGATTTTATTTAGTTTTAGAGAGAGGGGAAGGGCAGGAGAGAGGGAGAGAAACATCAATGTGTGGTTGCCTTTCACACGCCCCCTACTGGATAACTGGCCCATAACCCAGGCATGTGCCCTGACTGGGAATCGAACCAGTGACCCTTTGGTTCATAGGCTGACGACACTCAATCCACAGAGCCACACCAAGCCAGGGCAATGACTTTATTTAGAAATATGGCCGTCACAGATGTAATTAGCTAACGTGAGGTCATGTGCAGGGTGAGCCCTGAATGCCATCTGACTGGGGTCCTTAGGAGAAGGTAATGCGGAGAGATGAGGGTAAATGCCATTCAAAGGTAGAGGCGGAGATAGGAGTGTGTGGATGCAAGCCCGGGGGCACTGAGGACTGATGTAGCTTGCTTCCCCGGGAAGCTTGGAAGAGGCAAGAAAGAATTCTACCCAGAGCCTCAGAGGGAGGATGGCCCGGTTGACACCTCAGACTTCCAGCCTCCAGAACAGTGAAAGAATAAATTCCTATTGTCTTAAGCCACCCAATTTATTGTACTTTGTTATGGCAGCCCTACCCAACTAAGAGAGTTATATACTCGACAGAAATGCATAATTAAGAGATAGGTACACAAGTGTTCATAGCAGTATAACGTTCATTATAACAGAACCTGGAAATGATCCGCACTTGCACGGCCAGTAGAAGGACAAATAAGGCTGTCATCAGTCAGTGTCAGCAGTGAAACTGTCTGTGGCTGGACAGCGAGTGCACATTGAGTGAAAGCAGCCGGACTCGGAGGGTGTCAGATGCAGGGTGCCGTGTGCGTGAAGTTCACACCACCACTTCGGGGTGAGTGTCTGCACAGGTCACGAGACCATAAAGCAGAAGAGGAAGGTCAGGGGCCTCGAGCTGCTAGCTTGGCGGCGACTGCACAAGCATTTGCTTTGTAGTAGAATGTGGAGCCGTGTGTCTATGTCTCGTGCACTTGTTTCTGTGAGTGTTATATTTTACAATGAGGTTTTAAAAAGGCACACACCACCCCAGGCTGAGCGCTCCTGTCTTGCAGGATTCAGGGATGCGTCCAGAGTGCCGAGGTTGTGGGGCACTTCCTCCCTCTTCCTCATCCTCCCAGTTCCCAACTCCCTGGCCACACGATGTCTGCACAGCATCAGGGGCTGGAGCTGGGGAGCCTCAGAGGATGGAACTGGGTCCAAAAGGGGAAGATGCAGCAGAGAGGCACATGTGGACCGCAGGCAAAGGCTGGAGGGCCACCTGACACAGGAGCAGCGGAGGGATCCACCCCCCACCCTGGCCCCACTGGTCGGTAGGTGAGTCCAGGTGTCCACTGGAGCTTTGGAATCACAGGGTGGGGTTGCTTCAGGCAGGGCATAGTGGAAGGAGCCTTGTGGTCTGGAGACCTGAGCTACTGGCTCCTACCCTGGCTGCCTCCCTCAGAAAAGTCCCACCTGCTCTCAGGGCCATAGTTTCCCCATTATCAATGAAAGCGTTGAACTAGCTCAGTGGCTCTTTAATGTGACTGATCCCGCTGGCCCAGGTAGCCTGCCCTCTTAGCACTGGAGAACTAGAATGTTCTGGGGGCACAGACATCTCCCAACTCCTGCCATTCCCGGCTGCAATTACAGGCAGCCCATTATACCTCAGAGTGGCCACAAGGGGGTAGCAAAGCCCAAGTAATGCCACAATGCCAATCCTCCAGGGGCTGGGCTGGACTTTCTCGGCAGAATTCTCTCTCTCTCTCTCTTCCCTGCCCCTCTCTTCTAATTTAAGTCTTGGGTTTGTTGTTTTTTTTTTTTTTTAAAGATGGGGCATGAGCTTCAGAAAATTGAGCGTGGTATTTTTACTCTGTGTCATGCTTGGAGCGTGAAGCTGAATTCCTATAAAGGAAATAGGAAAAGGAATCATTGTGATTCAGGCGTCTAAGACAAGTCATTTGCCTTCACGATTCCTGTGATCCATTTAACAAATATGTGACATTGGTACTCCCACCCTCGATGGAATGACTGGCTAAGAGACTTAGGCAAGGTCTCACTAACTAGGGACAGAGTAAGGATTTGAACCCAGGGCCTGAAAGATTCCAAAGCTTGGAGTCTTACTCCTACACCACAACACCCTCCCATTGCTGCCGCCTGCATCCAGGTACTCACATCCCTAACCTCATTGGTGGGCCCCCTGGGCTCTGCAGGTGAGGCCCAGAAGGTATTATTATACTTGGAATAGGAACCAAGGCTGGGGGTGGGAGAATGGTCTCAGAACACACCCTGAGCTGCTAGTGCCGCCAGAACCAGAACCCAGGTGTCCTGGCTTCCTTTCCTAGGTGATTAAGGGAGTAGCTAGGTGCACAGGCTCTGGAGCCCTACAGAATGGGTTCAAATCCCAGCTCCACAATTTGCAAGCTGTGACCCTGGGCAAGCTGTTACTCCCTGAGCCTCACCTTGCTTACCTGTAAAATGAACATGACAATATCTACCTGCAGTAGGTGCTCTGTCCTCCCGGCATCCATCACCTGCTTCTCCCTAAGTAAACCCTGAATTGTGCACCCACCTGCCCCTCCCCCACCGGTTGATGTGACTCAAAGAGGCAGACCCATCCCCTACTTCACCCCCCAGGGTAGAGTCTGTGGTCTAAAGTTAAACCCAGTCTGTGTCCTGGGGGGTGGGGATTGAATAGACATAGCATGCTGCTTGCAGGAGTCTTGTCAGAGGGGAGGACGTCTGGGAAAGTTTCCTGTCTTTTGAGAGATCCTCAGAGCATGTCCCACTCCTCTTCCTCTGACTATTGTCCTGTCTGGAGGTGACCTGAGCCTGGTACTATCACCCTGAGCTCAGCCTTAGGATGAAGCATCCTTGATGAGAGCAGAGCAGAGGTAGAACCAGACTTAGTCTAGGTTGTGGGGCCACTGACTCATCCTTGTAAGAACTCATCCCCTCTTGGGACTCGCAGTCAAATGAGGTAATACAGGGCGTCGGCCTGAGTCAAGGTTTCTGTGACAAGCCTTTGGGAGCGTCCAGGCAGGCCCTGCCTGCGGGAGGCACCACCTGCTGAGAGAAAGCTGGTAAAGCAGAGCAGCCCCCTGGGAGCACAAGTGCTAATCAACGGGAGACACTTCTCCTGCTCTTCTGTTGCTCCCAGGGCTCTCAGCCTGAGACTTTGTTGGGGCAGAGAGTGGGCTAAGACCCTGCATTCTCCAGCTGGCCTGCCTGGTTCGAATCCAGTTCTGTTACTCACTAGATCTGTGACTTTGGGCAAGTCACGCCACACTTCAGTACCACTGTTTCCCCATCTGTGAAATGGAGATGATGATCACAATACCTACTTCTCAGGATTATTGCAACGACTGAGGTCACATGTGGAAAGTTGGGAGAACCGCGTGTGGTGCCTTCTAAGCTCTCAGTGATTGCTGGCTGCTGTCCTCCTCATGCCATTCTCATCTCTCTTTTTGCCAAGATCTTGCCAGGCTGGGATTTATTTTGGACCCCTGCCTCAAGAGGTTGGGAGTGCTGCTAGGGGACCTGGGTTCCAATTTAGACACCACCCTGAATCAGCTGTGTGACCATTAGGGAAACACTCCCGTCTCTGGGCTCAGATGGTCAGGCGTGTCACAAAGGCCACATGCTGGTTAGATCTCTCTAACTCCTGACCTCTACGATGGCTCCCTTGGCTTGTTTTGGCTCTGTATGCTAATGTGAGCCTCGGGTGTTGGGAAAAGAAGGAGCTTGGCAGGTATCTGTGGTTGCAGCCTTTCCCCTCTCCTCCCTGGTGGATGTCTCAGGAAGTCCTGGGTCTTTGGCAACCTGTGGCAACGCTCCGCTGCTGCCATCTTGAAAGTCTTAATGAAATTTGAACAGGGGACCCTGCGCTTTCATTTTACACTGAGCGCTTCAGATTATGGAGTGGGTGCTCACTCAGATTCATGGGCCTAAGTTGTGTTGTCCATTCACTACCGGGGGCAGGGGAGGCACCAGCCAGACCAGACCATGTGCACCAAGAGAGGGAAAGAAGCTCACTCACTGAAGGAACACTGAAGTGCTGTTACCAGGAGGACGGCATGGTTGCTACACAGGCAAAACTGGACAGATGGTCATTGCAGACATAGAAGTGGAACGGTTCTGGGAGTATAGGAACCCCAAAATCACCCGGGCTGAGTTCTTGCTTCCCTTGTGTGCGGTTCTGTGGAGGGCAGCACACAGCTGCAGTCAGGATACTCGGCCCATGCCGCAGTCTCCCCGGGCCAGGTGCCAGCTCAGCAGAATGTGTACCATCTCCTTCCATCTGCATGAGAGCTGGCTGCATGAGTGTTTTCCACCCTGCTTCATGGCAAGGAAAGCTCAAGCGAGGGTCTCTTCTTCGCATAGTGGGAGAACCAGCTATAGAGTGCCTCCCCGCTCAGGGGCCTGGTGGGGTGGGGGTCCCTGCTGTGCTTCCCAGCAGTCCCGGGCCTCCTGTCACTGTCCCCTTCACTCTGCTGCGGTGGTGTGCATCTCCTCCGCTGAGGCTGCGCTGGAGTCATGCTAGTTCCACAGTGTAATTCTAGTGCCTGGGGCAGAACATGGCTATCAGTAAAAGGTTTCTGGGTAGGGAACACAGAAAGATAGAAGGAATCTCAGAAATGTACAGGCCTCGGCATCAGGCAGAAAGGTGAGGACAGAAGTAAGGAGGGAAGTTCAGAGGGTAACCTCAGCAAGGATGAAAACTATCTTACAAATGGATAGCAATCCGTGTATCAAAATAGACTTGTCTGTGTATCAAATAGATAACAAAACTTTGTATAGTTTAGTGGAGTATAGTCATATATTCACTTGGTAGGTGTGCTGATAGCAGTGACATTCACTTAGAAGTCCCAGTACCCTTTTGTGAGTAGTGTTGGTTAAAGCAAATATATTGTCTATGGTAACAATAATTCTCACGTACTGTGAAAGAAGGGACATAAAAATATGGAATTGAGGAAGGAAGGAAGAACCCTGTGCTGCTGTATTAAATTGGAGATTATCAGTGTGATATTCTCTCTCTCTCTCTCTCTCTTTCTCTCTTTCTCTCTCTCATAGAGGCAATGTTAAAGTGCAAATAAGCCCACTTAGCAGGCAGATCTTGATTTCTAAATACCATTCCCCACTAAATAAATAAACAGACCTGAGTTTCTCGGAGAAGTGCTACTTCCAGGTGCGGGGCAGAAAAATGACAAGGTCAGCCTGGAACACAGGAAGTGCTCAAGGACAGTTGCAGATGGATCTAAGGGACACAGGAGTCAGCTTGAAGGGGCTCCCGTGGGCTAAGTCTGAGATAATTGAACACCAAAAAGGATAGTGGTGGTGATGTATCATAATATAATTGAAAAGAACAAAAAATCCATGGGTCCATAGCCATAACAAAGGCTAAGGGTGCTGCCATTCAGAGGCATACTGCTCAGCCATAGGCCACTTTCTGGCCTCAGGCAGGCACAAAGGGGACCCTCAGAAAGAAGCTGGGGAGACGAAGGACAGGAACTGGACAGTCCCACACACAAAATATCATGAAGTAGAGACTTCATTGTAAGAGAGCAGGCATTGGCTCACCTTTTTACAATTTTTTAAAAAAGACTCTATTTATATTTTTTTAGAGAGAGGGGAAGGGAGGGAGAAAGAGGGAGAGAAACCTTGATCAGTTGCCTCTCCCATGCCGCCAACCGAGGCATGTGCCCTGATTGGGAATCAAACCAGCGACCATTTGGTTGGCAGGTCGCCACTCAATCCACTGAGCCACACTAGCCAGGGCTGCTCACCTATTTTTTATAATGGGAAATTGCACTTAAATTCCAGATTTCCAGCTTCTCCCAGGCAAGCTGACCTGTATTCCCATGCAGAAACAATCAGCTAGAGTGGGTAGCGGTCAGCCTATTCAATGGGCTTTGCATCCTCTGGCTCACCAAGGTCCCCACCACTCACCTGCCTGGTGCTTGGAAACATTGGCATTTGTAACCACTCATTCAATCTGTACAGCCTCTCTGAGAATTGGTGTCTGTCGGTAGGAGTCATGTCTTTGTGTTGTGTTGTGTTGTGTTGTGTTGTGTTGTGTGTGTTTGACAGCACTTGACTCAACATCTGCTAACAGGGCAATTGAGAAAATGCACAGGTGAACCCTGATTGTCTCATGGGGTTGTTGTGAAAATCAAATGGGATGATTGATGTAAGGTAAAAATTGTGAACTCTGAACAAATGTGAAGGGTTAATGTACTATTAAGGCAAAGAAAACTTGTGTGAGAACATTGCATGAGAAACTATCTCCTGCGCCGGCTGGTGTGGCTAAGTGGACTGAGCGCCTCTCTCCAAACCAAAGGGTCACCAGTTCGATTCCCAGTCAGGGCACATGCCTGGGTTGTGAGCCAGGTCCCCAGTAGGAGGCACGCAAGAGCACACATTGATGTTTCTCTCCCTCTCTTTCTCCTTTCCCTCCCCTCTCTCTAAAAATAAGTAAATAAAATCTTTTTTTTTTTAAGAGAGACTATTTCCTCAAATACACGTGCATAAAGCAGGCCTCTGTAACGTAGTCTGTCCGAGGCCTTGTCAATAACTAATAACTGTTTGTTCCTAGTCCCTTCCCCCATAACTACAGCTTGAAAAGGAGAATTTTCTTGGAATACAAACCTTGGCACTGCTGATATGATCAATCCCTGTAAATGAGTCCTTTTGACTTGAGAACAGAGAGTCTAGTGGCAGCTGCTAGTTGATACCAAACTTTTTGCTCAGAGCAACTAAAACACAGCTCACTCACCCCTCGCTCTGCTCGGCCTCACTGGTTAGTGATTGCTGGGGTGTGGTATGCACGGAAAAGTTAAGTGTGGGGGTGGCCTCTTTTCCGTGGGGGTGCCGATGTGGTGCAAGTAATCCTCTCTTAATCACAGTCTAAACATGGCCCTAAAACAAGATGTTTGTGCCAAAGAGAATTCCAGGAGGCATTGCCCTGATGGAGGGAGGTGGGGGAGTGGGGAGGAGTGGGGGAAATAATAGAATCGTCAGCCCCACCGAGCTCGGGCAGGGGGTGGAGTGCACACTTTTGTTGCTTTGGATTACCAAAGAATGAATGGAAACGTCGCTTTTCCTTTTAATCAGCACCTTACTCTGGTAGTGTTTCTGCCATTTAAACGATAAAGACTGTGGTTGCATTTTCTCCCTAGCATCACATAAAAACACATACAACTAACTATACAAACACATTTGGGTTTTTTTTCCTCAAGTTTTATTTTGGGATAATTTTGGATTTACAGAAAAGCTGCAAAGATAGCACAGGGAGTTCCTTGTATACTCTTTGCTCACCTTCCCCAATGTTAATATCTTACTTCACCATGTTATATTTGTCACCATCAACAAACCAATATTAATACATTATTAAAATACATTATTATTAACTACAGTCAATACTTTATTCAGATTGCTTTAGTTTTTAATCTAACTGTTCTTTTTCTGCTCCAGGAGCTCATCTGGGATTGCGTGTTGCCCTTAACTGGGCTTGTTTTTACATCAGCATCAAAAAAGTCATTTTTTTTAAAAAAAAAGTAAAACCATCAACTCAAAATCAAGGAAACATTTTTTTTTTCCGCTTTGGAGGATGTAAAGTTTTAGACGTAGGTAGGCCTTTGCCAGGACAACATTTTTATAGTTAATTAATTATGCCTTTCCAAATTCAGATGCTATGACTTTAGCTAAAGTCACCTTTTAAAGAAAGAGTAAATATTTATCCAAAGGACTCCTGTGGAGCCTGAAGTTGGTAGTGGGGTGTGGCAAGGGGTGGAATGTACGTTCGATGGTGCATCTGCCCTTAGTGGGAAGAGAATGTGCTAGACTCTCTGCTGTCTAGAAACTGGGGGAATGTTACTGAGCCTCGGTTTCCCATGGAGTCAGATGTGGATGCCGATCCTTTGATGCAGGATGGTGGTAAATTAGATGCAAAGTGAGTGAAAACTTCAGCACTGCGTCCAGCATGCTAGGCCTCAGGAGCCATTTCTGTTATTCTTTTATGTTTTGTTTTATTTAAAGAAAGAGAGACATTTTGGAAATGTTTTGCTTAGTGGCTGCTTGTTTCAACTTATTACCTCTAAGTAAAAACATTTCCTTACCACATCACTGTCTACCACCACATCCCAAATGCATCCTTCCCTCTGCTCTCTTCTGTGTCTCTCTCGAAATGGTGTGGCATATGGTTTCCTCTTCCTACCCCAGAAAATTCATATTATCCTACAAGCCTTTGAGCAAATTTCTCCACAAAGACTTCTCAGATGCTCTCAGTGCTGGGGAAAGGGCATAACCAGAAAGATCTCTGAGTCTGTTTCCTTATTTGTAAAATGGGATTAAAAATAGTACAGTTAAACAACAGTAAAGCAAGTGAAGCTGAGAATCAAATCAATGATTTGGAATATAAGGAAGCAAAAAATAAAAACAACCAATCAGAACAAGAAGAAGAAAAAGAATCCAAAAAAACAAGGATAGTGTAAGCAGCCTCTGGGACAACTTCAAGAGGTCCAACATTTGCATCATAAGGATACCAGAAGGTGAAGAAGAAGAGCAAGAAATTGGAAATCTATTTGAAAAAATAGTGAAAGGAAACCTCCCTAATTTGGCGAAGGAAATAGACATTCAAGTTCAGGAAGCACACATAGTCCCAAACAAGATGGATGCAAAGAGGCCCACTCCAAGACACATCATAGTTAAAATGGCAAAGGTTAATGATAAAAACAATGTTGTTAACTACAGAGGAGTTCCTATAAGACTGTCACCTAATTTCTCAAAAGAAACTTTTCAGGCTAGAAGGGTCTGGCAAGAAATATTCAAGGTATGAAAAGCAGGGACCTACAGCCAAGATTGCTCTATCCAGCCAAGATAACATTTAGACTCAAAGGGCAGATAAAGAGCTTCCCAGACAAGAAGAAACTAAATGAGTTCATCATTACCAAACCATTATTATATGAAACGCTAAAGGGACTTATTTAAGAAAAAGAAAATCAAAACTATGAACAAAAAAATGGCAATAAATGCATATCTGTTAACAATTTAATCTAAAGAACAAACTCAGCAAAGAAGAACAGAGACAGAATCATGGATATGGAGCATGTTTTGATGGTTGTCAGATGGGGGTGGGCATGGGGGAATGGGTGAAGAGGTGAGGGGATTAAGAAGTACAGATAGGTAGTTACAGAACAGCCATGGGGACACAAAATACAGAATAGGAAATGGAGTAGCCAAAGAACTTATCCGAATGACCCATAAACACAAACAATGGTGTGGGGATTGCCTGAGGAAGTAGAGGGTGCTGGGTGGAGGGGGAAAATTGAGACAACTGTAATAGCATAATCAATAAAATATAGTTAAAAATAGTCATAGTGTAAATGAAAGAAAAAAACGTATATGAAATGCTACTCATCATACCTAGCACATAGTATGTTCCTCTAAAGAAAGTAACACTGGCTTTTCTTATAGATAGTACCAATGAAAACAGAAAGAAGAGCAGAAAATCTATTCAGGACTTATGTACAGGGACAGGCCTTAGTGATTGATTCCTTGTACGGAGTGGAAAAGAGAGAGAGAGGTCAGGAATGGCACTTGGGTCTCTAACTTTTGAGTGAGAGAAATATAGACATTCATGGTATTAGGGGCAAGAGTGAGGGGTGTTGTTTCTTTTTGTTTTTTATTTTGTTTCACTTTGTCTTTGCTTTGTTTGAATGGATTATTGCAACTGGAAGACATGGCTCTTGGTCCTGGGCCTGTGGAACTGAATAAGTCCTTGGGAAACCAAGATACCCAAAGACCATTGACTATCTGGGTCTCAGTCTGAGCAGAGAGATATTTGAGTCTTTCTTTCTCCTTCCTTCCTTCCTTCCTTCCTTCCTTCCTTCCTTCCTCCCTCCCTCCCTCCCTCCCCACCTCCCTCCCTTCCTCCCTTCCTTCCTTTTGCCTAAGTAATTCTTCAGTTCATTTGAAAGATTTACAAATTCCAGACCAATAGTTTAGACTGGTGATTTTCAACCTTTTGCATCTCAGGGCACACATAAACTAATTACTAAAATTCTGTGGCACACCCAAAAATATATGTTTTACTGATCTGACAAAAAATACATATAATTTTGGTGCTTTTACATTGGATAGCTATTGTTATCCAATGTTACATTAGCTGTTTCATTTTTTTTAAATTTGATAATCTAAGGGGAAAGAGATCAGTGCCCTGACTAAAGAATAGGTATCCATGTTTTAAAAATCCTCATAGCACACTGGTTGAAAATTGCTGGTGTACACCCTAGTGTCTCCTTCCCTCCTTTTAACTTACATGTTAAAACACCTACTATGTGTTAGGGACTATGCATGACACCAGAGAAACAGTATGCAAAATGGATATGGTCCTCCCCCTTGTGATGCTCAGCTGCAAGAGGCACTAAAATGAGCCAAATTCAGCATTTGTAGTTCTTAAGTAAAGCTCTGGGAACACAGGGAAGTAGCATGCACTTTTAAACTCTCCAGAGTATTTTTTTCCTTTTCTGGATTTTAACTTTATTATTATAGAAAAAAAATTTTGTTGACATCATATAATGTTTCTTGCTTTGTATTCTCCATTGTCTTATGATAATATTGCTACCTCAAATTTTTTCACTTGTATGTCATACTTTTGACCATTTCTGGGTTTTACCTCTTCTAACATGTGAGTTGTTATTCCAATTCAATTAATTTAAAAAAAAGTTTTAAACTGAGATGAAAGAAACACATAGAATTTACTATTTTAATCCTTTTTAATTTGCAGTTCAGCGGTGTTGACTAGTAGATCTGCATTGTTGTGCGACAGGTCTCTAGAACCTCTTCATCTTGCCGTCTAGAAACTGGGGGAAAGTTACTGAGCCTCAGTTTCCCATGGAGTCAGATGTGGATGCCGATCCTTCGATGCAGGATGGTGGTAAATTAGATGCAAACTAAATGAATCTTCAGCAGTATGCCCAGCACGCTAGGCCTCAGGAGCCATTTCTGTTATTCTTTTATGTTTTGCTTTTAAGGGAAAGAGAGGCATTTTGGAAATGTTTTGCTTAGTGGCTGCTTGTTTCAACTTATTGCCTCTAAGTAAAAACATTTCCTTACCACATCACTGTCTACCACCACATCCCAAATGCATCCTTCCCTCTGCTCTCTTCTGTGTCTCTCTTAAAATGGTGTGGTATATGGTTTCTTCTTCCTACCCCGGAAAATTCATATTATCCTACAAGCCTTTGAGCAAATTTCTCCACAAAGACTTCTCAGATGCTCTCAGTGCTGGGTGAAAACCAGAACTGTGCCCACTGAACAACTCCCGACCTCCCGCTCACCCCGGCCCTAGGCAGCCACAGTGATTTCGGTTTCTATGAGTTTGACTATGTTAGGTACCTCACGTAAGTGGAGTCAGATAGTATTTGTCTTCTTTTTTTTTTTTTTTTTTTTAAGATTTTATTTATTTATTTTTAGAGAGAGGGGAAGGGAGGGAGACAGAGAGGGAGAGAAACAGCAATGTATGGTTGCTCCCCACATGGCCCTCACTGGGGACCCGGCCCGCAACCCAGGCATGTGCCCTGACTGGGAATCGAACCGGGACCCTTTGGTTCCCAGCCCGTGCTCAATCCACTGAGCTACACCAGCCAGGGCTGTCTTCTTATTACTAGCTTATTTCACTTATCATAGTGTCCTCAAAGTTCTCTCATGTTGAGTATGTGACAGGATTTTCCCTCCTTTTAAGGCTCAATAATATTCTATTGTGTTTACAAGGGGGGGGGCAAAAAAATGGAATTATCTTCTGGAGGACAGGTCTCTTGTGGTACAGGCTTCTCCTGCTAGATGAGGCTTTAGGAATCCATCCGTATCGGTGTACCAGCTGGCCTTGTTGTGAGAAGCTGTGTTCGGCTTCAGTGAAAAATTTTTTTAAGACTCTTCCAATGCATTTGCACATTTCATGATGCACCTGCCTGCACCGTGCTGAGTGTTCAGTAGTTTTTGACCAAAAACATCATGACCGCCATGCCCCACCCCTCCCTATTCACCCAATCCCACCCCAAGCGACTTTTTTTGTTTCCCTGGATGAAAAACGTCCTTAAAGGAAAATGTCTTGCCAATGTGGAAGAGGTGAAACTATAAATGGCAGAAGCACTAAAAGGTATGAAAATCGATGAGTTCAAGAACTGTTTTGAGCAGTGGAAAAAAGGCCTCAATAGGTGTATTGCATCAAATGGAGAGTATTTTGAAGGTGACTGGTGTTTAAACATGTAAGAATAAATACATAATTTTTTATAAATAAATTCCATTTTAGTGGTACCCCCTCATATATAGCACATTTTCTTTTTTTAGAGGGATTTTTTGGAAAGATTTTAATTTATTATTTTAGACAGAGGGGAAGGGAGGGAGAAAGAGAGGGAGAGAAACATCAATGTGTGGTTGCCTCTCACACGACCCCTACTGTGGACCCAGCAACCCAGGCAAGTGCCCTGACTGGGAATCAAACCCACAACCAATTGGTTTGCAGGCCAGCACCCAATCCACAGAGCAAGGGTTCTGACCTGATGTTCTTTACTCTCTAGGCTGTTGGTTATATAAATCATTTCTGCTGAAAGCTAGTCTTTAAAGAACTTCAGTTCCACTTGGGGGCCTTAGAGTCTGTTTGTGGGCTCTCATGCTGTGCCTGCAGATGGCATTTCTAATGAAATTAGTTCATACACAAAAGTCAAGACCAACTATGAGCTTCTCTGTGAAGTAGGAAATATGCTTTCAAGGAGAAAAAGGAAAACCATTACAAACTTGAACCACTTAAACTTTCACTGATTTCTCTTAGCCCATCATTTCAGTCCTTAGAGAAGGGGAGAAGGAGTATTGCAGACTTGACTTGTTGGTATTTGACTGGAGCTTTGTAACCATAGCAAATATGCTTATTTTATGGTAAAGGGAAGCAGGAAGGCCCTGGCCCATGAGTCGGAGATGGGTTCTAGTTCCCGTTTGGCCACTAAGCAGCTGGGTGGCTATAGACAGGTGCCTTCCCCCCTTGCGTATTGGGCTCCTTCCTGTAAATTCCTGCAGCACTCAGACCAGAGAAGCTCCATTCCTTTCAGCTCTAATATTCTGTGAATTAATGATAATATCACTTGACCCTTTTATCCATTCTACTTTTTATTTGGCATTTGTTCATTTGACACATATATACATATATAAAAATCTGTACATGGTAAAAATACAAAATAAGTATTTCTTTATAAGTTATGCAATTAAACAGCTAACTTTTTAAAGTTTAAAAACCATTGCAAAAAAGAGAGAGAAGAAACTCTAGTCCATCCTTTATAGTCCTTCACAATAACCTTGGTATAAAATATCCATACAACATATGTGTACAAAATAGTGTACAGTTCATAAAAGCTGTGCAAAGACAGCAAAGTTCAGTACAAAAAAAAAAATCAAAGAGGCTTGTGGGTCTCTCTCTGTCCACACCATGCCCAGTGCTCAGGAGCCTTGCAAGTCGGAGAAACCTCCCCAGAAATTATGAAAGGGCACAAGGTAGAGTGCTTGGTGCATATACTATGGTTGCAGAATTAAAAAAAAAAAAGCTTTAACGCACACATACAGAAATAGAGACGGACTCTTTCTCCTAGAGAACTCATTTCTTTTCCCAGAGAGCATTTACAATATGACAGAAAAGGCTCAGTATTTTTTGTTGCACCTTAGATCAGAAGGCACAGATATTCTTTGTTTTTGGAAATTTCTAAGGGCACTGTTATGGGAAGACGAGGTTAGCAGAGTCTGGAGTTGTATCTAAGGCAGGGAGGCGCCTCTAGGAAGTCAGGGGTCTTGGAAATACTATCTGCTGCTGTAGCTCCTGCCCCGGCTCCCTCCTCCACCCAGGGTTTCCTGCCTTACAAGGTTTCTGCTGCTAAGGACCAGCAGGGCCTGGCTCCCAGTTAAACCCAGGCCGTGGGAGTGAACATCCCACTGTGTTTCAAATAGCTTGCAATAAAGAAGACGGACAGGAGCGCTTGGGAAAAAATTAAGGCTAAAACCAAGACCAACATTTAACTTCTGTGGAGAGGGCTGTCTAGAGGCGGTGTGGGAGAAGGATACGTTCCTTTGCGCAACGGAAGGGGCTGGGGCGCCCTTGGCAAGGCGGCGAGTCCACAGCGGGCAGTGGCAGCGTCTGGGCAGCGGGATCTAAGTGAACACCAGGCCCAAGCCAACCTCTTCAATTTCAAAGCACTTAGAAACAGAACCCCGGGCGCGGGAGGCTCCTAAGACACCGTGATCTCCTCCTCTTCGCCCTCCTCCTCCTCCTCGGAGTCCGAGAAGTCCGAAGGTTTGCCTGGACTGCTCGAGTGAGCCGGGGAAGGCGGGGGCGGCCCTTGGAGCCTGGGGTCCCGCAGGCGCCGAGAGTCGGGGGAGGCGTGATAGGCCGTGCGGTGGCCGGGGCTGCGCGGGCCCTCGTCTTCCTCCTCGTCGTCCCCCTGGCCCTTCTGGCCCACGTCGCTGAGGTCCGGGTGCGGATTGAGTTTCGTGGGAAGGGTCTGCTCGCGGCAACCCCCGCTAGACAAGAGCTCACGCTCCTTGGAGTTCCGCCACTTCATGCGTCGGTTCTGGAACCAGATTTTCACCTGTGCCCGAGGGGCGGAGAGAGCAGGGGAGACAAGGAGGTTAGCGCAGACCCTCCCTCAGAGAGGGCGGGGGCGCAGGCAGGCAGGCAGGCGAGGGGAGGGGCGGGAGAAGAGCGCTCCATCCTTCCTCTCCCAGCCTCTTCTCCACCCGCTGTTGTGAATTCAAAGGGTCCTCAGCACTCAACCTACCCTCACCCCCGCCCCCACTGCTTGCGCCTCTGGCCCCAACCTCGGTACCTGGCGCCGACGCGCAGGGCTGGAGCCAGGGCGGGGCGAGAAGTGGGCTGTTCAGAGCAGCCTCGAGAAGGCGGGACCGCACTCCTCATTGTGCCAGGCGTAGGGGAGCAGTGAAGCGGGTGGAGAGGCAAGGGCTGTGGGGAGACTGCGCTCACCTGCGAGTCTTTCAAGCCCAGCTTGGCTGCCAGCTTCTTGCGGTCCGGCTTGCTGATGTACTTCTGCTTCTGGAACATCTTCTCCAGCGCCTTGCGCTGCACGTCGGAGAACACGGCGCGGCGCAGCATGCCCCGGCGCGGCTTGCCGCGGGCGGCCAGCGGCCACGAGAAGGTCCCCGGGATGGGCACGACGCTGGAGGACGCTGCGGACGGGTGCGGGTGGGACGTTGGGTGGGAGGCTGCGAGTGAGTGGGTGGGTGGTGCCCGCCCCGGTGGTCGCGCCCGCCTTCCCAGCGTCACCTCCCCCGGTTTTTCTCTCTGATCCCTTCATCTCTTTAAAGCTCTCCATTTCCTTTCCCTGGAGAATAGGCCACGAACCTACGAACCTGCGAACCTTCGAGAGTGAAAGGCGCTTTCCGCCCTAGTAACTTCCCCTTTCAACCACGCAAACCCGGATTAGGTAAAACCACGGAAACACAGAAAACAGCCCCCACTATCGCCTGTTTTCGTTTTTTCCACTCAACAGTCTGGGGGAGACAAAGCTGCGCACATCAGCTAAAATAGCAACAAAAAATAAGTGATAAAATGTCCAGCTGAGACCACTGGGTTTCCCTCTTAAGCTTTTATCACCTAGGTGACTCTTGCATTCCTTAGATGAAAGTGAGGTGCTTTGCTGATTTGGTAGTGAGGAGAAAATCCGCTTTGCATTTTTTTTTAAATCCAATCAGTATTCATCTTTTTAAAAATATTACTCTTTCCTCCCCTCCCCCACAAACGTAAAGAATGTGGTCCAATACATGAAAAGTGGCAGCTAATTAGCACAGTGACCGCTTCCCAATGGGTATTGGCATGATAAAAAGGGGGAAAGTTTCGCTTTAAGGGAGGGGGAAAAAAACAAAAAGAAACAGAGACTCTAATGAAGCGTGAATGGTAATTGTGTAGTAATGAACTAACAGAAAAAGACTGAGGACAAGCAGCGAAAGCCATATATTACCGGGACAAAAGAGATTTACACTTTCAAACTAAACACAACTGCAGGCCAAGACCATTGGGAGAATACCGATGGCAGAGGCTTCTCTCCCCCGAATCATTTTCATTAAATGGACATGAAAAGCTATTTATAAAGCTCGGGTTGTTTTTGTTAGCGCATTGAGATGAGAGAGAAAGGGAGCAAATTCCACCATCAGCAGCGGCATGAATGGCGGTGGCGGTGGTGGTGGGGTCGTTGGAGAATTCTCTCTCCCCCTTTTAAAACTCAGTTGCTTGTTTCTTTGCCGATATTTGGGAGCGCGGTCCTGGGTTCACCCATCCCCCACCGACCACGCCCCGCCTCTTTTCTCTGCGGGCGCTCCTCTTTCTCCTTCTGAGTTGACCATTTGCAGAGATTTTGAGCTACCACTGGGACTCCAGGATGGAAACCTCCTGGAACCTGTTTAAGGTGTTTCTCCTGGAGGCTAGGAACCAATTACGAGCTTCCCTCCTACTCATTTTCCAGTTCAGGGGTCCTTTGAAAAATATGGCGGTGGGGGGAGGGTGTGAGAAGAGTTTGGGAAATCAGGTTGGAAAAAGAAGGTTGGGGTTGTGGGAGGATCTATTCTCCCTCCCCCAGGGCGACCCCAGGAATCCCACACAAGAGGGCACCCCATGTGGTCTTGTGAAAAGCCCGAAGCCCTGAATGAGTCTTAAAGAGAAATTAGCCCCGGCTGGTAGGTGTCTCCGGGCGGCGTGGAGGGGCTAGGGCCGGTCTGTGTGTGGCTGCCCGGAGGAGCTGACCAATTGGTCATGGTGCTGAAACCTTTGTGGGGGAATCGTGGCCCAGGGCACTGACTCTGTGGGAAAACGGCGGCGTGAAGGGGTGCCAACAGCTCCTCGCCGGGAAGGGAGCCGCCTCAAATTGGAACCATGACAATTCCTGCTAATTTGTAGAGCAGAGAAGTGGTGCAAAGTGTCAAGCAGTCACTGCTTGTGCTAAATAGGGCATCAAATTGGCGCGACGGATTCGTGAATGTTGTACGCCTCGCAACCTCTGAACCGGAGCATAACCCCGAGGGGTGGACGGAGAAATACGGCTTCGCGACGCGCTGGGACTGGGGCGCGCCCAGTCTCTGGGAAGCGAGGGGGATGAAACCCACCTGGGAAATACGAAGATCTGATGAAAGGCTGGAAGGAGCCTTCAAAGTAGGGGAAGGCGAAGGTCTTGGGAGGGACACTTTGGAGCAAGGCGGGGGATCCTTCTGGAAGAGAGTGAACGAGGGAGGAAAAGAGGCAGAGAGACAGAAAGGGAATTTGATTATTACCTCCTTGATTATCCTGCACGTTGAATCCATGATATGATTATACATATGAAATCCTTCCACCCCCCCGAATAGTCCTGAGTCTACCCCCACTCCGTCCCCAATCTCATCCTAGGCACTGACGAGATGCAGGTAGGACTCGAGCGCGGAAGAAAAGAATTGCAGATCCAGAATACTAGCGAAGCTAGTAAATATATACTCTTGGGTTTTAAGAAACCGGCACCCAGCGGCTGGAGGGCAGACACGCAGAGGCGCAGTAGCGCGCGCTTTGTTTAGTTGCGCTGGGGAACCGTGCGCTCGCTGCGACGGAACTGCCGAAGTTCGTTTTGAGGGTGGGGCGAACCTGGAGGCTTTTCTTTCCCGTAATCCGCGGATCCTAAGTCTCACATTGCGCGAAGTGAGGCCTCTGGGATAGTGCGTACAGGTGTGCGCCGACCTTTGCGTGGGTACCTGCTGCATACATGAAACCGAGGCGAGGACTCCGCACCTGAACCGGTCCTCAGCGTTTTGGGCTCACTTACCGTTTCTGGGCGCCGAGGAGAGAATGGCATTCACCCCAAACTTCAGAAACGTGGGCTCACTGGCAGGGGAGACGGCAGTCTTCGGCGATCCCCCTCGCCGGCTGCCCGGACCTGGGGAGCCCAGGTCCGAGGCCCCGGTGTCTGTAAGATTCGCGGTGGCCCCGTGCCTAGGGGGCGACATGCTGGCCGCCGGCACGCTGCGGGGCAGGTAGGCTGGGGGGCGGCTGATGCGGATCAGATCCTCGACCAGGAAGCTCGAATGTCCGGAAAATGCCGACTGCAGGGACTGGGGCAGCGTTAAGGTGGGTGTGGGGCGCAGGAGGCTGGGGTACCCGGCGGGGGGCGCGAGGAGGCCGGGGAACATCATATTAGGCGCAGGGCGGGCGTGAGAACCCTTCTTCTAGTAGCCGAAGGGTGAACGCCTGGCTTCCCGCCCCTCCCGCCCCCGCGGTGCCCTCTCTCTTGGGCTTAGCCAACGTCTCCCAGTGACAAACGCTCCCACTTGGGCGCCTGCGAGTCCTCCGTGGTCCTCCCGTCGAGGTGACGGTTTTATAGCAGCCCGCCCGTTACAGCGCTTTGAAAAGTGACAGCTCTGACAATGAAGTTCAGCAAAGTTCTCCCCTCGAGCTTCATTCGCCAGAGGCTCTGGGCGCTCTGATTGGCGCAGGGGTGCAATTTATGATTGGATTAGTCTTCATAAGCATCGCCCGCACAATGGGCCGGCAACAAAGGCTGGCGCACATCAGTTCTGCATATCGACCGCCTCTTTGCAATACAGTTCATCCCCAAAGCTCCGGCCGGGAGTTTTTGTTCCGAAGCAACACCCGGGCTAATTAAATGCCTATTTAGAAGTTTCAGATGACATCTTGCCTCATAGAAAAGGAATTATTGAAAGAACGCACTAAATTTATTTGCAGCTCCCCTGCTGAGCCTAGAAAATAAATCAATAAATATTCATGGAAGTCCATCCCCAGGCAATCAGTAAAATAACCCTCCCTTTTTTCGGAAAGGGCAATGGAAAATTTTAAGTCAATGAGAATGAAAATATACTCCCTCTTCCGACTCCAGTCTTACGTTACTGCAGCTGAGGCATAAAGCAGATATAAGAGGTAGGTTAAGTCAGCGTGTATGTGGAAGGGGTACCACTCTAACAGCCCAGGGGAACTTGAAATTGATGCTTTGGGGCTACCGGATGCTCATTCATACAGGTGAGGGGGAGAGGTCTTGACTTGTTATTTCATTCTGAGAAACTGGTTGAGTTTGTGTGAGTTGGTGATACCTGAACAGTAGAATGAGTCTCCTTATGTAAATTCCCAGCAACCTGAAAGATGATTTTCAGCCACATTTATTGGAGCATGTCACCAACTAGCGTTCCCCAGCTTGTCTGGGGCAGGAGCCGAGGGGAGCACTTCCCTGGGGCAAAGCAGCAGGTTTCCCCTAGCATAGGGCTTCCCCCTGCCGGGAGCTGCCTCCCACCAGGCCACCAGAATGCAGTGAGTGCTATGTGGCCATTTTCCAATCTCAAGGAGCCTTAGACAGTTTCAGCTGAAACTGACTCACAGCCTGAACTTTTTTAAAGCCATAGTAGCAAAAATTGGAATTTGCCAGGAGAGTGCTCTACCTACCCAAGGTGGAGCACTTAACTTGGTCAAGGTGTTGCAACATCTTAACTGCAAAGTACAAATATCTGAAAACAGAGTGAAAGACACTGAAAATGTTGGTCCACCTCAGGAAAGCCTATCCTTGATTCGGGGCCTCAGATGAGAATATTCCTGCAGACAGTCCTTCCCTCTCCTCTGGGTTGGGGCTGGGGTGTTTCTGTGCTCCGCAAGATAACAGATGTGTTAAATGTCCCATTCACTTCTTTAGTGTGGCTGAACCTCCCCAAAGAAAAGTGTGCAGCCCTGCCAGGCCTCCCTGATCCTATTAACCATGAACTAACTGTCACTTTCAGCTGGTTTTCCTTTTTGCTTTTTAACACAAAGCTTTCTCAAAAATCTTATTAACCAGCTTTATTTCTCTGGATGGTTTTGTTCGGGGCGTTTTTTGTTGATGATCTCCATGTCGCTGCTTTAACCATTCAATAAAAGTGCATCTGCGATTTATATCACATTAAACCAGAAACGGAGCCTGCTAAAGCTCTCCCTTGATTCAAATTAAAAAGTTATTTAGGGGCGGGTTCTGGAGCCAAATTAACACTCGAAGATGACACCAGTATGGCCTTTCTGCGCCCATGACGGCTTCTGGAAGCATACTGGGCAGTGGGCAGTGGAAAACCCCTAAGGAAAGAAACTTTTAAATAAATGACTGTTTAGATACAGAAAATGCACTGCTCGAATCAACCGGAGACCCAGGAAAACGGAAGAGGGAGGTCTGTGAAGAACTTCAAAAGTTACTTGTTTTGAAGTTTTCCAGTAAAGTAAGGGACAAAAGTCAAAACCACTTGTACACCTGTGCTTTAACTTTGCCTCAAGATAGGTTTCCATCGCAATCACCACCTCCCTCCCTGATGCTTTCAGGAAGCTGGGTGCTCTGCTCTGTTGTTGCTGTTGGGCTTTTGTTTTTTGCGTGTGTGTGTTTTTTTTTAATTCTCTCCTTCTTTTCTCCTTCACCCCAGCCCCTTGTCTTTTTCCTTTCCCTCCCTCCTCCTACCCATTTCTCCTTCCCTCCCTCCCTCCCTCCCTGCCGTGGGCAGTTGCCAGTGCCCGGAAGGAGGAGGGCAGCGACTACAGGTGTTGGGGTTCTCATTTGAGAAATGCTTGTCCGTCCTCGGAAGATCGGCCTGGAGCCTCCGTTGGCGGGTTTTGGGCTGGGAAGCAGCAAGAACTCAGAGCCAGTCTAGGGCTTCCCTAGCGCTCCCCTTCCCTCGGCCTCCTCTCCTGCTGGGGCATTTTCCTGGGAGTAGCTATTACAGTTATTACCCTGCCCACTGGCACGCTCCAACACCCCGCTCCACACACACCCCCGGCCACTCTGCCTCATTATAGACTAACTGCTGCTATCTTCTCTTTTAAAAGGGGGCGCTGACATTTTTTGGAATGTGGGTCAACCCCTCGCTGCGATCCACGTGGACCCCACTTCCAGCGGGGTAAGCAGTCCTAAGACGCCGAAGAGGAAAAGTGAGGGCGGGGGAGAGGGCTGGCCACCCGTGAAAAGGCAGAATAAATCCGAAGGAAGCAAGAAATCGGACGAAAGGATCTTACTTTCCGTGATCTCCTTGAACGCGTCTTTTGAAACTCCGGGATAGCGTGAGGGCTGCGCGGCGCAGGCGGCTGGGCTAAGACCTGTGACTAATGCCGTTTGACCTGAGCCCATGGGCTTTTGTGCGCCTTTCCATTCATTGTAATGTCGTTATCTTCAAGTTTATTTCGGAGAAGTCACTCGCGCCCTCTCCCCCAAAGCTGGGCTTTCTGTTTGTTTCTTTTCCAAGGGGAAAGAAGGCAGGAGGGGGCAAGAGAGAATCCGAGGCCCCGTTCGGATGCTGGCGGGGCCCGCGAGCGCGACCGCTGGGCGGCGAAGGCCGCCGCAGAGCCGGCTGGGGCTCCCGGGGTCTCTCTGGGCCCGTAGGAAGGGCCCTCAGGGCCGGTTCTGAGGGACACTTTTCCCCCGGGTAGTGGAGAATGGGAGGGTCCCAGCACAATGCGCTGTCCTTCCGCTGCTGGCCGGGCCCTGGCCAGCGCAGGCCGAGCCAGGAGCGCCCCGGGTAAGCGCAGGCCACGGAGGGAGGCGAACAACTCTGCTAAGTGAGCAGCGGCTTGAGATTCTTGGTCCTCCGAAAAGATAACGGGATTCTGTTAGGGAGGGTTCGGGACCCTAAGGTCGCACTTTTCGAAGGATGGACCCCTCAGGCCGTGGCGTTTCGGGTTGGAGCTCCCAACAGTTTGCGTTTGGCAGGACGCCGGGCCGCAGCGGCGTTGGGGAGGGGAAAGGGCCGCCGCCTGGCTTCTGTGGTCGTGGGGAAAAAGAGAGAGCGGACCCGCTAGGCGAGGGAGGAGGGCAGCGAAGCTCGGGCTGAAAGAGCTCTCCTACCGCCCCAGCCCTCTAGGCAAGCCGCTCTATTAAGACACCTCTAAGGGGTTCACCTTTAGAATAGGCCACAAGGAGCTACCGGCCGCCCAGCCCTTTCCAGCGTCTCCCTCCACCCTCGTTCCTTTCACACTCACCCCACCCCCCTTCCCTTGAAAATCCTTCTATTGTGCCAATCAAGCAGATGGTTTGCAGGAAATATAGCTTGGCCTCGCTGACCGAAACTAATTTTAACTAGCTTTCCAAGCCTGAAACGTTTGTTTTGCTCTTACAAAATAGCCCCCAAAACAGCTGGCAAGGGTGAATTAAACCCATTAAAGACACATTTATAAGAAATTATATTCACATAGATTGCCCGAGCCCCCTTGTGCAGCCTAAGAGGGGAGATGAGTGCATTTAAATGAAAATGTCCCCGAACGCTCCCTCCTTAACGTGGCCTGAAAGTCTCAAAACATTTTACTAAATAGATTAACTTGACCATTGTCTTGCATCACATTTATCAGCTTCATTAAGTGAATAGCTGAACAAATATATTACACATGCATGAAAAGCTCTTTTTCGAGGAGCCTCATTGTATCCTCAGCCCTGACAGGTGGTTAACTGTGCGTTGTGTTTTTTTGTGGGTTTTTTGTGTTTTCTTTTTCTTTCTTTCTTTCTTTTTTTTTTTTTTTTAACTCGAAGAAAGAGGATCTCTGTAGAGCAGCACTGAGCACAAGGCTGCCTTGGCGGGACTTTAACTCACTGCTCGGACCCTGAGGCCCAGAGAGTTTACCATCTTGAGGGGTTGGCAGAGGCCATCTAAACCCATTCAAAATAATCAGAACTAAATTTTGGTGAGCTGGGCCTCGTCGAGTGTTTTTTCTCTCCGTCACCCCCAGCCCCTTGTCTGGGAAATTTGCATCCTTTCAAATGCTGATGTTTCTCTATCTCCCCACCGACCACCCCACCCCCCCTTAAATAAAAGTTGTCTTTGTTTTTCCTTAATTCTCTGAAGACTGCGGGGCTATATATCCTTTAAACTCGGATTTGGATTCATTTCAATTTACTGTGTGTCTTTAGAGAAAGTCCTTGTCTCCTGGGCCTCAGTGTCCCTGTGAGTAAAAGGGGGGATTGCCCTTCAGAGAGATCTAAGAGCCCTTTCAGTCCCAACCTTCTAAAATTTAAAAACTCTCAGCTCTCTGTCGCCCCACTGCGGTGGGCCCCAGGAGCTCCCAGCCTACGGCCTGGGCTGGGGCACCCGACGGACAGCATTTCTGGGTGCTAGGGGTGCACCCCGAGTGGAGGGAAGGAGTATGGAGTAAGCTGGAGGCTTCAGGGCCGATCGGCTTGCCTTCAGAGGGCTGCGCTGACATGGCTTCTGCTCCTCCTGGCAGGACATCCACTGGGTGCGGAGAGCGAAGTGCTGAGGCCTGGCTTCCGCATACCCTGCCCCGCATCCGTCCCTGCTAATGTCACTCTGCTCGCATGTCCGCCACGGTACTGGTCCCGCCACGGTACTGGTCCTGCCACTAGGTGTGGCCCGGTGACAGGTGTACAACAGGAGTGAGCACTCCTGGCTTGCTCCCCTAGTGCTGGGCATCACCTTTCAGCTGCTTTTTACCACTCAGGGCCCCAAGATAAGCCTCCTTCCTCACTGCCCCCCCCACCTCCCCCACCCAAGCTTTGTTTCCCTTCCCCTGGGCCTGAGCTGGAATTATTAATTGCGTGTTCCAGTGTCTTGCTGGATGGAGAGGCTTGGACAAAGGTGAAGCTGGCCGATGGGTGCTGGGTGGGAAAGCCTATGGGAGGGACCTTTCTCTGGGCCTGAAAGGGCTGGTTTTGTCTGCAGGACAGCGAGAGGGAGAAGAGAGAATGTGAAATCTATTCCTCCTTCTTTCCTGTCCCCAGTGAGGCCGGTTGAGTGTTCAGGTGGTGGAGGAGGCCTCTCCGTGCCAGGGAGTCAGTGGTCCAGTGAGTTGGGTGGTGGATCCTGAACTTGCCCAGCCTGCAGCGTCGCACACGGTGAACGTTGGGAAGAGTCATCCCGTCTACGTTGAGTGGGGCTGCGAGGTTCCTACCAATCTGTCAAGCTGTCTCCTGGCACTTGTTGTCTTCATATGAAACCTTAATCTTGGCTAACAGTTAAGAGCCCACAGGGAAAACGATGCTTGTCTATGAACTAAGGCTTTCTTCTCTAAACCAGAAAGTTGCTTCACCTTCTCTCCCCCTCTCTCTCATTAAAAGAATGAGACAATGTGCTGTATTTAGTTAGTTATTTTTAAATCCTCACCCAAGCATATTTTTTAAGGTTTTATTTAATTATTTTAGAGAGAGGGGAAAGACAGGAGAGAGGGAGAGAATCATGTGCAAGAGAAACGTAGATCAGTTGCTTATCTTACGCCCCCAACTGGGGACCTGGCACACAATCCAGGCACGTTCCTTGACTGGGAATTGAACCTGTGACCTCTCAGTCTGCAGGCTGGCATTCAATCCACTGAGCCACACCAGCCAGGGCTAGGATATTTTTTTAATTGATTTTTTTAAGAGGGGTGGAGGTGGGGGAAGGCATCAATGTGAGAAAGAAACATCCATCAGTTGCCTCCCATCTGCTGAAGGAAAATCAAAACATTCCTGGCCTGCTCACCCTCTTCCACTGTTAACCTTCTCCTCTAACTGCAGAGAGAAGAGAGTTAAGTCCTCTCCTTCTTCCTTGGGAACAGTATTAGTCATTTATTCTGTTTGCCCTTCCAAGTCTACTTCCTACCCTTTCCCTCCCTGCTTTTGTCCTGAGAGGCTGGCCTCTAGGGAATGCACTGACTCCCGGATACCTGGCTCTCTGGTTTCTTCCTGTTGGTTTTAGTCACTGGGAGGCACTGCCACCAGCTCAAGGGCAGGAGAGGAGAAAGGTTGAGGTACTTATTCTTGCCACTCTCTTCTTGCTTTGTTGCTCTTCTGTGAGGAACTGCAAGCACAGCTCTGAAGTTCACTGGGCTCTGACAAAATTGTCTTGCTAACCTTCTACCCTTCCAGACCTAGTGATTTAAGGAGACATAATGGCCTTCACTGTTGCTATCGTTTTGGTACATTAACATCCCTTGTTTTCTTCCTCAACCCTGCCTGCACTTCTCTCCATTGGAAATATTTGCTGCTGAACTCCTGATTGATACAGGGACCTTGTTTTCCACTATTCTGTCTTTAGTTTTAATACTCCCCTTCATCACATGTTCTTTCAAATTGTGCTCATTTTGAAAAGGACCCTCTCTTGACTTTATGTCTGTCTCTAACTACATCTTCTTACAGAGTTCCTCTAACTTCTGTGAGGCTTGAGACAAACTATGGGTGGAAGCCTGTGGCCTACCCTACTTCACTTCCTACCTTGACTCCATCCATCCTCATAAAGGGCTATGCATCCAAGAGTGTGGACACCTAATCTACATGTTCAAGATTCATTCACACCTGCACTCCCCTACAAACAGGCCTCAGGTGTAGAGACGGGCACATGAGTGACATTATCCACCCTTGGAAAGAGAGACCTAGGAAGAGGTTTGCACAATCTTTGGAACCATTTGGGCAAAGGCTCCATCTGGGCAAAGAATTCCAGGGTCTAAAGAAGGTGTATAGGCTCTAGGTGAGCATGTTTCCTTGGCCCCGTGGACGTAAGAGGACGTGGAAGGGAGCCAGCCTCCCTAAAGCTCAGGGCCCGCGGCCAATTCCCTCTTCATCCAGGTCTAAGCATGGCATTTCTTCCACAACCAAATGTCTTCAAAAGCACCATCTGCCTTTGCTTTCTCCAATTTTCACCATGGCCTTTCTAAACCTGCTGCCACCACATTCCACTGAAGTGGCTTTTGTCAGTGCCACCGATGCTGTCCCTGTTGGCATAGTCGATGACCTCCTCTTATCGTACCTGGCCTGCCTGCAGCATTTGTCACTGTGGGCGTCTCCCTCCTTCCTGGCTTCATGGTTGATGGTTTTTTTTTCCTTCTCAGGACTCTCTTTTCATGGATTCTCTTTTCTCTCTTTACCCCTTAGACAGGAACGTGATTCTGTGTTCTGACTTTGGTTCTTCTCCTAGACAGTTGTCGAAATCCTAGCTATTACTTATTCTAGCCCCACTGAGCTATGTGCAGGTCCTCAAGGACACCCTGCTCTCTCAAACCCCAGTGCCTTTGTGCATGCTGACCCTTAAGTGCCCTCTTTACCTGGCTAATTTCTATTGGTTGGGAAAGATTGGGCTTAAGCCTCACCTCCCCTGTGACGCTTCTCTGACATGTGTTCTGAGGCCTATGTCCCTTGGATATTCTCTTGTAGTACCTAACACTCAACAGAGGAAATACTGGATGCAGTTTATATTTGAATTTCAAACAAATGAATACTGTTTTTAGTATACTCAATACTATGTCCCAAATATTGCATGGAATATACCGGCACTAAACAATTATTCATTTTTATCAGAAGTTTAAATTTAACTGGATATTTTGTATTTTTATTTGCTAGCTCTGGCCACTGTACCTATTGAAATGAATGTGTGGAGTGATGAATCGTTCCAGGCCTGGGAGCGCTCTCCTGCCTCATCTAAAAGGATCTTTCCTGCTTTAGAGTTCAGTGTATTTGTTTCACTGATCTCTCTTCTAACCTCTCCTATAGTTTTATCACTATTAGCCCTTCATTTTATGCTGTTTGGTCCTCTAGAATGTAACCAAATGGGAAAGCTCCCCGAATTTGTCAGAGGACTGTCTAATCTTTACTTGTATCCTCTGAGCCAGTCCTCTTTGCTGATTGAAAGAATTAGGTGGTGGTTTCTGTTGGTGTTGTTGGCCATTAGTGGGTGTTACCAGCGAATAGACTAGTTGACTGAATATGTTTAACAGAGAGTCAAATTCCATAGCAAGGGAATCAAGCTCAGCTTAACACACAGGTGTTAACACCCAGTCTCACAGCATTAAATAAAGTAGAGATGTAATTTTCACAGTGTAATTAATGAAGGTACTGACATATCCCCACTCAACCCTCACTTAGGTTCTTATACAGGGACTATGTATATAAATTATATGTTAACAAACTCATCACTAAGAGGAAGTACGTGACCCAGAAAGCTAAAAGTTGTTGCTCAGAAAACTGGTGCTTGCCTAAGAAAAGGGCTCCAACTAATCTGCAGGCCTCAGGTATGTGACAGCTGCCATGAGACAGAAGGCTGACGCAGGACGTGAGGCCTCAGGACTGGTTAGCTCAGGTAGAGAGGAGGAGCAGGAGGCCCGGAGGAAAGGCAGAGATGTCCATCTTATTATCAGAAAAAAATTCAAAGGGCAGAACTAGAGCTTCACTGCCCAGTTCAGTAGCCACCAGTCATGTGGGGCTATGCAAGTTCAGATTAGTTAGAAAATAAAATCTAAATAACTTGAATAAAAATAAAAAGCTAAATTTCAAAATTTAAATAAAATTTAAAACCTAGTTTCTCAGTCACATTAGCCATATTCCAGTGCCCAGAAGCCACATGACACTAGTGGCTACCATGGTGGGGAGCACACAGAACATTTCCGTCACTGCAGAAGGTCTTTTGCCAAGAAGCTGAGGCGGCTGGCGCTGGGAGATGGAAACCTAGAGGGATGTGACCGCCATGTGCAAGCAGCTGAAGGGCTGCCAAGAGAAAGAAAACGCGTAGGAAGTTGCATGTTGCTAAAGGAATCAAAGAGAGGCAGGGTGCATACTTTACAGCAACTAGAGAGATTTAAAAACATAAACCAGCTCTTATCCTCCCACTCTCTCCTTCAATCAACAAATACTTCCTGGGGACCTACCCTGTGCCCACAGGCAGCGTTCCAGTTCTGGGAACAGCAAGAATGACAGTCTGTGTCATCCTGGATCTCCCCATTGCGTTAGATAAAGAAGGAAGAGGCCCCTGCCAGCCCCCACCCTCCTAGGACATTCCTTCCTCCCCGGTGTCTTCTCTGCTCCTCCGGGAGGCCAGGTCCTGCTCACCTCTGCGTGTACGTTCCTCTCTGCTTGCTTCCTGCTGCGTGCCAGCTGTGTGACCTAGCACCGAGCTACTTAATCTTTCTGTTCCTTAGTTTTTCCAACTGCTGCCAAATCTAAAGTAGGTATAAAAATACACTAGAAAACTGTGGGAAATGTATATTGCCTAGAACAGTGACTGGATATATTTAGATACAGATATCTTAATCCTTTACAGGCGTACTTCGTTTTATTGCGCTCTGCTTTATTGTGCTACATAGGTGTTGCATGTTTTACAAATTGAACACGAGACCCTCCACCGGCACAAAAGATTACAGCTTGCTTTATTGCATACCTGCTTTATTACGGTGGTCTGGGACCAAACCACAACTTCTCTGCGGTGTGCCTGTACCTGATTTCCTCGAAGATGTCGATAAAGAACATACAAACTAATAATAACAACAGCAATGATGGGGATAGTTAGCTTTATTGAGAACTTACTATATGCCTGGTACTGTGTTAAATATGTTCCATGCATTATTTAAAATAATCCTAAGAACAGCCCAATGATGTAGATACTATTATTATCTCCACTTATCTACAGAAGACAGAGAAACTTAGAGAAATTTAACACTGTAGCTGTGCTGGCTTTGCATTGTGTCTGCCTGGCTAGGCTGACGTCCAGTTTTTAGAATTTTCTTTCCAACGTGATTCCCATTGGGGGGGGGCCGTTGAGGAGAGTCTAGACAGCTTGGAAGGGTGGAAGGAAAGCTGTGGTCACTTACTGGCTCCCCTCATTAGTGGGAGGTAGCAGCTGGGCAGCGGGTGCTCCACCTTCCCCAGCCCCTCTGACTCCTGGGCCCGGTGTGTGTGTTTAGGTCCCCGAAGCAGGAGGACGTCTGCCACAACAAGGTGAGAGGCAGCCGGGACTGACTGCATTTCAGTCTGTTCCCGTGGGCTTCCAGACTGCGTCTGTGGGTTGCAGCCTGCTCCTGACATACAGCAGGTTATTGGAAAAGAACATTTCATTTGTCGTCGTTTCATTTCATTTCATTCAGTGTTCTTTATAACATTGAAGAGATGCCTTAGGAATTTAACTCTTGTTTATATCAATTAGCCTCTGGTTAAATAGGTTTCATTATATGTTGTTTCACTTTAAGCCATAGAACTTATCGATGTTAAGTGAGAACTTACTGCATATGGTATATATGTAATGTATACAAATTATATACATAGATATATATGGTTTTATATATATATAAAACATATGGTTATATATATATGTATATATACATATAAAACCACCTATTGGCTCTGCCTATCTGATTGAATCCTGACACATAGTTATTCAATGCCAGCGCTGAGGCTTGGAACCCAGGGTGACCCTAGAACCTGTGATCGTAACGGCTGTTCTGTACCAACTCAGAACCATACTCTGAAGAAAGTCCTGGGATTGTGAAGATTGACAAGACTAGTCTGTGATTTAAATTCCAGGTCGGAGCCCTCCTCTGCCTTGAAGCACTGCACGGATTAAGGGATCACTATACTCAAAGGCCAAACTGACACTCAGAAGATATTTAGCAAGTGATAAAGTTGACCTTAGTTTATAAGAAGAAAACATTCTAATATTAATACTAATGACATGAACTCATATTTAGCATTTATACAATTTCAGTACTGTTCAAAATACTTATCAACTCACTTAATCGTCACAATATTAAGAGGTAGAAGTAGCATTTCTAACACCTACTTTATCCATAGAAGTAGGTAGTAGATTTTTAACAAGTGAACTTTGTGAGGGCAAGGGACTCAGAGTTAGTCACTGGCAAGGAAAATGGAATCGCCATTTTTTAAAATGAAACACATCAGAAATCACCTTCCTGGAGGTAGGAAAGACCTAGCTTCCTGGAAATACAGGGAGGTTAGATTTCTGGACAAAGAAGATACCTATTAACAAAGGAAAGGGGGTGTGGCCTACGCAGGCAACCAACTGTCCATTACTACACGTGCCTCACGCAAAGCTAGACCCATGAAGGAGCCCTAGTGGCTGCCCTTTACCACTGCGTCTCATTCCTGCTTTTTACAGTTTTCAATGACTCTACCACAGACGCTGCTAATGCTCCCAATACCTGTCCCCCTCCTCTTTATGGACACAGAGACAACACTTCCTAGCTTTCCTCATAGTTAGCTGGCGCCATAGTTAAACTCTGCTCTGGGCAATAGGATGTGGACGGAAGTGATGCACATCACCTCCAGGCCTGGAATGTAAAACCTCTCATGTGCAATCCTGTTTTGTCCCCTCCATTGGGGTACGGAGGCCACAGGTTGCGGTAGCAGACGTACAACATGAATTTGGATCTCCAGGTCATGGCTTGGAGGAGAGTCAGCCATCTTGTGTTGGACTGTGACATAGGCAAGAACTAAGCTTTTATGATGAGATTTGGGATTATCAGGGAACGTATCCTACCTTGACGAATGTACTCACCCGAATCATCTGCCCTGAGCCATGTGTTTTGAGCATGTGAGCTGCAGTTCTGGTGAGCAGGTCTCCTGTTGCCAACATGGTTATCCAAACATTCCTAATTTTAGGGATCCTCTCCATAAAGTCCCTTTCGTGGTCACCTTACTTAAGCACTTCCAGTGACAGGGGACTCACTATTTATAGCAAGAGATAACCTCCACTTAGTAAGAAATAACATGGGATAAATGAAGATGGCAAGTGGACTTCAGTTCAAGTGCCAGATTTCAGTGATGGACAGTTGTACTGGGTAGAGAGGGACGATGGGGAAAATTTCTGCTATTGATTAATAGTCCGGGGATCTGGAGGTAGAAGGGGTAGACCCACGCCCCATGTAGTATCTGTGGTTTGAGAACTATGAGCAATGGAAAGAGAGCTCATTGGAAGGAGGTCTGCCATTAAGCTACAGTACCTGGGATTGGATATTGAGGGACTTTTCTGGGGATAATATACAGTGGCCACAATAATGATGGCTTCCTTTTAGAGAGTACTGTGCTAGTATATGTGTGCGTATGTATATAAATTTCCTTGTCTCCTCATAACAAGTCCCTTTTACAGACAAAGAAACTGAGGCTCAAAAAGTGCAAAGTAGCCTGCAGAGGATCATGTAGCTAATTTATTGTCAGAGGCAAGTTCGGACCAGGGGGGTTTGACCCAAAGCCCGTGTTCCTGCCTGTTGAACTGAGGAGGAGACTGGCTACAGTAAGACTTTTTCATTTCAAATTTTGAATTTTGTTGCTGGGTGGGGTGGGCTGTGGATGACTATGCTTTACATTACAGGATATTTAACAACATTGTTGGCCTCTATCCATTAAATGACAGAAGCATACTCGCCCCTCCCCCAATCATGAAAACTGAATATGTCTCCAGACAAGTGCCAAATGTCCCCATGGGGGCCCCAGTTGCCCCTGGTTGAGAACCACTGGGTTAGGGTAAAGAAGGCCCCGTGTTTGGTGTAACACTGGTTCTGGGCAGCCAGGTGATCTGTGAAGGGACTAAGAAACAAGAAGAACAAAGGACCATGAAGGAACTTAGGGGGCAAAGGGTCACTCGGGGTAGCCTGGGAGCCTTTGTCGCCCAGAACAAGGCTACAACAATGAGAGCGACTAGAGGCTGTGTCCCCTAGGCTTGTGAATTAGGTTTCCTGGCTGTTCGTGTTAAGAGGCAGGACTGAGTAGAGCTAAGCTTGCAGGAGAAGATTCCCGCAGTTGCAGAAAGGATGTGGGAGGAGGATTTTAGCCACACTGGTTCTGCTGAAAGCCGCTCAGAGCCTGCCACTGCAGAGACACGTAGCAATCCATGGATACTAAACGAATGTTTGTTGAATGAATGGTGAACGACCAAGCCAAGGGAAAGGAATAAAGCAGTTGCACTTATTTTTTAGTAGAAGTATGGGATAAGACAACACTCCTGAACTGCCACTAAACTTGCACTTGGCCGACACTAAGCAGCTAATTTTAGACATTTGGGCAAAGACACCCAGTTAGAGTGAAAGACAGGAAGTGTTGCTTTTAGCGAAAATTAAGTGCCAAAGTCTGACACGTTCACTCAACGCCTCTACCACTTTTAAATGGAAGTTTACTTTATATGAAAACAGAGATGTCCCGCTGTGGCATGACGGGAAGCAAATTGCTTCAAAAGAATCTTATTGGTATTTGGCAAAATCATAGCGTTCCTCATAGGTAGCTGAGAGTTCATGTGTTTTAATTCCTACTACTTATTTTGCTTTCTCTTATTTCTAAAGAGTGAGTAATTTCTTAATACACATAGTTAGAATATGTTTCAAAGGGTTCCTCAAATTCAGAGGGACGGTGCTTACAGAAGCTACTTCTGCCTTCCTCGATTCGGAAAAACAAGCATCGCCTGTAAGGTTACTGGCTTCTATCTCACATAGTGCTAAAGGGAGGCACAGAAATGTTTAAACTAATTAACCACAAGGCCAACAAACATACCAACAGCCCCAGTTTATGATCCCATGTAACTTCTGGCCCTTTCTCAGAAAACCAAGAACTACAATGTCTTGAAGTTGCTTTTGACAAATAAAGCTCGCTTTGTTTTCTTCCTCCCTCATTTCCATTTTCAACAGCGAGTAGTTTACAAATCCATATTTTTTCTGCCCCCATTCAAGATATTTTGCTATCAGTTATGTGCAATAAACGTCATAAAGCATGAAGGGAGTGGGGTCTGTTGTGGTCCCTGCTTTTCACATATTGCCTGTTAATCTAATTTCCAAGGTAGGGCCTCCAGAAATGGAGCTGCCCACATAGAAAAGCCTTCCCCCCACCTGGTGGATTGTTTAGCCAAGCTTTATAAATGGGCAGAGTTTGGGGGTGAGGGGGAGGTGAAGGGAGAAATGAACCTCTTTTTTAAGTTTCTATACAGAGCAACGGAAAGAATTTAGTGGTTGTCAACATGAGTTTAGTACAAAGGTATGGCTTAAAACGTAGGTTCATTTGGACTGAGCCTCAGGTCACGCAAGCCCAGGGAACCTGGGCTGCTATTTGTTTTTTGTGTGTTTTTTAAAAGAGTTCATGGGATGTAAGGGAGGGAGCCCAGTGGAGGGGATGGGGCAGCGTCCCAAGGGGATGATGTCTATTAAAGGTTGGATACTTCAGGGGTGTTATTTCCAGGGGCTCTTAGTGACTGATTGTGTGAAAGGGCAGCTTTGAATTGAACAGCCCCAGCCAAGCCTGATTTTGAACTGTTTTTCAGTCCTTGATTCCTACAAACAAAATAAAATACCTTGTCGAATAGAGCCCATTGAGGGAGGATGATGGGTTAAGAGTGGGGGTACGAGGTGGCAGCGTGGGTGCTTGTTTATCAAGGAGGAGTTGTCTGTTGTTCCTGGAGCTGGTGAAAGGAAAGACGCCAGAATCTGATGGCTGGGGTAGCATTGATGTGAGGTAACGGGGTAATCGGATTGAAAGGGAGCCATAGTATTTATGTCAGTTCACATTTCGTCAAAGGAATAATATGAGGTGCTACCTAGCAGAGATTTGGCCTAGGGGTTCAGTCAGCAAGCATCCAGGCCTCATTGGATTCAACATAAATTAATTCTCACAGGAGCATTGCCTGATTAATCTATTTGCATAATAGTAGAAAAACTGCAGAGTGGTTACTTTTTTTTTTTCTTCTGTAGGGATTTGGACAAGAGAAGGTTGAAATTCATTTGAAAGAAGAGTGTGTGAGAAGTCAGAGCAGCAAAAGCCCCCTCTGGGACTCCAAGAGCTGCTTTCTGCAGCGAGAGGGGCTGGAGTCGCGCTAAGGCCCTGTTAACTCTTCCCAGGAAAGATCACCTTCTTCTGAGGCCCTTTCCTGTGTTCGCTTTAGGGAGCTTAGCTCTTGGCCCAGCCGGTCGTATCAGGTTCAGGGGAAGAACAGGCCATCTGCCCCAAGTGAAATAACCCCCTTGGTTCAAGTTCTGGTCAAAGGACATCACAGTTTCAGAAAATAGGTAGGCTCACTTCTGATTTACTCAGGTTCAGTGGTGTTTCTGAAAAGAACTTCAGGTCTACTTGCCATTCCATAGAGAAACCGAGTAATCTGGTTTATAAAACTCATGCCGTCCATGACCCATTGGACTCAGCGCAGTTACTTACATAATAGGTGCCTGCTGAGCACAGTCAGTGTGTGATGGTGGGTGCGCCAGTGCGATCAGTGGTGTTTTCAGAAAGGACGTTATAAAGCCGGAAACAGAATGGAAGAAAGGGAGCTAGGGTTCATGAGTCTCAGATATTCAATATCAAAGCTGTTTTTCCTGCAGAACATTCAATAATAGAAAGAAAATTTTAAATATTGCCATAAACATTACTCAGCAAACCCAGCTTTGATTACTTCTAGCTTTTGCTCAGCAATAAAGAGCTTTCTTTTCATATTACTATAGACACTATTTTCAGTATATTCTTCCCTCGTCATCCATTTGTGATAAATAAAGCACCAACACCATGCTGGCTCAACATTCTTCTATTTCTGCAAGTTCCAGATGGAGACACATGAAAGACAGTAGCAGAGCAAATCCTATTTTCTAACTGATTATATGGTTAATTTCAAATTTGATCATGCAAACTTCCTGCTATGAAAGAAATGCCTATGGAATATGCTCAACCAATGTCCAGTTCACTTTCCCTTCGGCTGAATACCTCCAAGGGGACAACTATGAAATGCCCTGTTACTTAGGAATATCAGGGAATGAGACCCGGAGACAACAGAGAGGGAAAAGGCTGTTCTATGCAATTCAGTGGCACTGAGGGACCCTCCCAGCCTAAGGCCCCATTTCATTGGATCTGTATTCTCCCATATCCTATTAACAAGGGTGAGCTTCCAATAGCTTTTTGTTTTAAAGAATTTATTTTTGTAGAGCAATTTTAGGTTCAGAACAAAATCGATAGGAAGGTACAGAGATTTCCCTGCCTCCAACACATGCACAGCCTCCCCAGCATCAGAATGGTACTTATTTATTTATTTATTTAATGAAGGATGACCCTACGCTGACCCATCATGACCACCTAAAGCCCATAGCTTACTTTAGGGTTCATTCCTGATGTTGCACATTCTGCAGGTTGGACAAATGTATAATGGCATGTATCTATCACTACGATACCATACAGAGTATTGTCACTGCCTTAGAAATCCTTTGTACTCTCTCTGTCATCTGACAGCGAGGATGCTGAGAAATGAGGAGGCCTGGCTTGCTCACACAGTACTCCGTTCCAGGGAAGCGTTCTGGAGTCTCCGGGTTTCTCTTTGTGCTGAGCATGGCTGTCACCCTAAGTGCCTATACATCCCCCGACAGTGTGTTCCTAGACTGAAGAAGGAAATGTTCAATGGCTGTACTTTCTAAAGTAAAATGATGATTTTTTACTACATGTTATGTTTTAAAAGATTATTTATTTATTTATTTTTAGAGAGAGGGGAAGAAAGAATAGGAGAGAGACATCAATGTGTGAGAGAGACATCGATCAGCTGCATTCCCAACTGGTTGGGGACCTGGCCCACAACCCAGGCATGTGCCCTAGCCTGGGAATCAAACCAGTGACCCTTTGGTTTGCAGTCCGACACTCAATCCACTGAGCCATGCCAGCCAGGGCTCTATGCATTATTCATATAGGTGAATTTGGGTCTGCAGGGCCACCCTTCAAGGACTGCTTGATCACTTATTTCCTCTCAGGGACACAGTTTTGTCTGATTTGGATCCTGCCTCCCGAAGACCAAGGGTTAGGGATGGCTCCAGCTGTTCTTTAACTTGCTGTGACCTTGGGCAGTTAATCTTGCTCCCCAATTTTATCATTTATAAAGTGGAGAAACTAACATCATAGGTAACTTTCTGAAAGGGATATTGTCAGGAAGAAATTAGTGGATTTTTAAAGGATTTAAAAATATGTAAAAAGCATATTAATGTATTAGTTATCATTGGTGTTATATCATTACCCCACAACAACTACTAAAATAACAGGAGTCACCTCTACTATTTCTGGAATTCTTATTCTCTATGTATCTTACTATTTCTCTTTCTCTTTTTACAAGTGGAACTGAAATGCAGAGAAATATCAGATCACGCCCACATTATTGGTGGTCAAAACATTATTTCTCCTTTCAGAGGAAGGTTCCTCTGCAGCCCACTCTCAGGTCGCCCCCGAAAGCTTACCATATTGTGCACAAGGCATTTTTGCATGGGTGACTAAGGCTAAACCCTAGGCACAAACTAGCCCACTGGTTAATACCCAGTTATTATACCCAGTGACTCTCAACTGGGGGTGATTTTTCTTCAGGGAACATTTGGCAATTCTGGAGACATCTTTAGTTGTCACCAAGAGGGGAGGTCCCAAGAGAACGCCACTGGAATCTAGTGGTAGAGGCCAAGGGTGCTGCTATTGAATGCACAGACCCTTCAAAACTTGTCTGGCCCAAAATACGTAAGTGCCAAAGGTGAGAAACCCTAAAACCCAACAACTGTAATTCTCTTCTGAGTTTGTTTTTCCTTTTAATTTTTTACTTTTTTGGTTAAGGACTAGTTTATTTATATTGAAGTGTACAGACCTTAGGTGTTACCATTTAAGTTTGGGCAAATGCCAATGTCCGTGTAACTCAGACTTCTGTGAATACAGACCATCTCTGTAACCCACAGAAGGTTCTCCAGTGCCCTCCCAATCAGTTCCCACCCCACCTGTGGCGGCAACCATGGTCTGACTTCTTTCACCATAGATTATTATGCCCATTGTTTTTGGATATTGAAAATGTCACCTCTGGGCCATGGTAGTGGGTATGGTTAGTTAGATGACAGATGATAGACCTCAGGGACCAGGGAGCTGGACCACAGGAATGAGGCTTGAGACACACAAAGGATAAGTCACATGCAAAGAGCAGACAAGCAGGTAGCTGGCATCAGAGAGCTCTCACAGCAAACAGCTGACAGAGATGCTGTCCAGTGGGAAGAAAAAAGAGCTAGTGCTGAGCCTGGGGCCACTTAGCAAGAGGTACGGGGTATGCAGGGACCAGGTGCTGCTTGTTTGAAAGATTTTAGGAAAGTCCAAAGCATGAGTCAAGACAGGCCATTTGTATAGAAAAGCCACTGGAAACAGTTTGGGTGGGTTCAAAGGCTGGGTGGGGGAGGTCTCAGGAAATCATCAGAGTGGGGTTGACAGTGTGAGCCAGGTTGATGGAGTCTCAGGTATGGCACCCACTGGCTGTGTGAGGCAAGGGCTCAGCAAAGGAACAATGGCCTCTTCTAGCACTTCTGCCTGGGAGAAAGTTGCCCCTCCCACCCTCATTTTAAAGCCAGACAATTCAGTTTCTCCCTATATGTTCTTGGTGCCTTTTGAGCTGCTGCTCCAGTGCTGGAGCTCAGAGGGAGTCTGAGTAAGTCCATGTACAGGTCCTAAGGACAAGCTGTCTGGGACTCTAGAAGCCTCTGTCTTACTCACCCTCAATCCTCACTGGTTTTTACAGCCAGAAGTTATGGCGACCTCTCTTCCCAGCGCTGGAACCCTGGGCTGGGGGTTCTGGTATGGGGCTGGGACCCCTCACTCCTCAGGGAGTAATGCCTCTGCATCCAAGATATCCCTCCGGATTTTTAACTGCAGGACCATTCTGCATCTTCTTCCCTCCTACCAGTCTCGAAATGACTTCTTTTTTATATCCTTATTTATAGGACTTCTGTTCAGCTAATTTCAGGCGTTCTGAATGGTGGTTGTTCTGTTACTTAATTGTAATTCTGGTGTGGTTGTGGGAGGTTCCAAGTACCAGGGTGATGTGCACTGACGTCTTGACTAGAACTCCATTTATTCCCACTTTTGAGATGAGGGAGCTGAGGCTCACAAGGGTTAAGTGATTTCACCCAAGGTAAAGCCCAAGCATCTGGATTTCTAGCATTTGTCTCCCAAGTTTCCCCAACGTCCTGATTCTCCTTACATTGGCCTCAGAAATAGGAGGTGATACCAACCCTCTGGGAAATTTCACCTCCTGTTTCATTGGACATGGGAGGCTTGGGGTGCTCTTCTCCTAGAAGTTGGGCTCCTTCAGATACTCAAGTGTCCTGGCTGCACACTCCAAAGACAAGAAAGAGAAAATTGGAGCAGATTATGGCCTTAGATAGCACTCATTTCTATAAGGTATTAGCCATCTCTCATGCCGTAAAGTTCTACAGTGAGGCTGGATGGACATTATTTACACACACACCAGAGAGACAGAGGTCAATTTGGAGAGATAAAGAAACCATGTGGAGGTGGATTTATGCCTCTTGAAACCAGACGTAGATAGAATTTTTCAGGAGGTTCATCTGTCACCCTTCTCCCTACATGCCCCTACACAAACTTGGTTCACTATTTATCACAAGGAATTAAGTGGAAAATCAACTCCACAGTGACATCAGCTTGGATTACCCCTGACTAGATCAAGAGTACCAGAGTGAGTGAGTACAGCACATGGTACATAGTAAATGCTCAATGGGACAGGGGTATTTCAAAGGCTCCTTGTGACAAACTCCTCTTCACTGGGCTTTCACAGAGCTCTTTGTTTGGTCCCCTCTCTGCTCATCAAAGTCTTCTGCCTCATGCTCCTTGCACGTCATATACTCCAGGAACAATAAGGACGCCATCACCTATCCCTCTGGCCTTCCTGTCCTGTTGGGATGTCACCTCTCTGGTAGTATGCCTGACAAACTTCCCTTCCTTCACATCTCAAGAGATATCTTCTCTAAGCAGCCTTCCCTGACTCTTCCAAGGCAACTCACGGCGTCAAGTTTTGCATTAAAAGCAATTTTATTTTCCATTCTAATTGAATGTCCTAAAATCAAAGATAGAGACCTTTTCCTTCAAATATTTTCATTTCCCAGTCCTAAATTCCTAAATGCAGAGGAGGCACTCCAAAAAGATTATTGAATGAATCAGTGATTTCATTTAATCCTTAAAACCACCCCATAAAGTGGGTACCTTTGTAATTTCATTGTACAAACAATGAAACTGAGTTCAGAAAGGTTAAAGGACTTAGGTTACCATGGCTAAGCAGTGGAGCAGGTATCAAATCCAGGAATGTCTGCTGCCAAAGCCCTTGCTCTTTCTGCCTTGCCACAGCTATGGCTGCATCTCCCTTCGGCTGGGGAAGCAATAAGAAAATCCTCTGTAGACCAAGCACCCTGGAGCTCTCTGCCCTGGAGCTCTCTGTCCTTCTCTCTCCACCTGTTCTGAGAGTCAGCACAGCTCAGAATGCACCTTTTAAATCAGCTTGTGATTAAGAATTCAATGCCCTTTGTCCCTCTTGTAATTTTTTTTAAGTGGAGATATTTTCCCAATCATATAGTCTATACTTCCACGCCCTAAACTGTCTGGAATAGCTTTAGGACTTTTGCTGGACCAGATTCTCATCAAAGTTTTTATGTTCCTCTTGAGTCCCATCTCCCCTTTGAGATTAACCTGTGTTTGAAGTGTTGATCCATTTCATTCTGCATTGATGAGGGATTCTGAACTCTCTGCTTCTTTGAAACAAGCCTTACTGGGTCTGTTCACTATATGGTCGCAGAGGAAATGATCTTCTGCACATAGCTATAGAAAGTCGAGTGGCAGAAGTAAATTAACCTACTATTTCCACAAAGGGATATGC